>PVHP010009589.1:0-20280 GCA_004024765.1 Zapus hudsonius
CCTCCGCCACAGCACTGCAAACAGCGGCAGGAAGGTGTGCCAAACTCTGGCAAGGGGAAGCTGGCTTATAACCCCATAAGCCCGCCCCTGACAACACAGCTTCATTGAGGTTGTAAAACCCAAACTGCCATCAGCTGAGGATCTATCTATCAGAACACAGTCAATTGTTTGTGGGGGACACCTGTATCAAACCATGACACACGTGTGTCTCAGTTATAGGCTGGGGGATCTGAAATGCCTCCAGAGGCTCATGTGTTGAAGGCTTGGTCCAGATGCAGACATGTTCGAAGGTGGGGCTTCTGGGAATTGATTGTATCATGTGGACTCTGACTTCATTAACATATCAATCAGATGATGGGTCCATAGTTGAATGGACTCTTGTGAGGTGGTGACAAGTGAAAGGGGTGGGGACTGAAGGAGTAGGTCATTGAGGGCATGCCCTTGACAGAGTCTCATTTGTCCCTCCCTCCTTCCCTTTCTTCTTCCCTCCCTCCCTCTCTACCTCCTTCCTTTTTCCCTCTGCCATGAGATGAGTTGCTATTCTCTCCCACATGCTCCCTGCCATGGTGTTCCTTCTCATCTTGGGTCCAGAAGCAATGAAGTCAGGTGACCATGGAATAAAACCTCTGAAGTAATGAGGCCAAACAAACCTTTTTTCTGTTTAAGTTGGTTTTTCTTGGGTCTTTTGTCACAGCACCTGAAAGCTGACTCACACAAAATAGTTTAATGTTTTCTAAAAAGTAATAATATATTTTACTTAAATCAAAATGTTTAAAATAACTAACATATGTTAAAGACTCTAAACTGAAGGGCGAGATGTTTACATTCTTCTTGTCAATCCTATGGTACATTTTATACCTGCAGCACACTTCAGGGTCCCAGGCAAGCTGAACAGTGTATTTCAACAGTTTTGGTACTGAGAACACATTAGCCTTGGTCTCCTCCAGCAATGGGGAACTCAGTACCACTCCTGGCTCCTATTCCATTAGCATGTGCTGGAAACAGCTGCTGAATGAGTTCATGTGACATGAAGTGCCACTCCAGGCCTCTTCGCTGGTGTCAACAGCTTAAAAAGCTCTGAGAGCCATAATCCAGATTCAGGTTCCATCTCCCTTCTCTTCATTCTGTGGCCTCTGTCACCTGCTCCTCTTAGGGGAGGGGATTATTTTCGCTTCCTCTCTATAACACCAGAAGGCTCTAACCTGCTACCTCAGGTTTCCCACAAATAGAAGGTGCTATATTCCCTTTTGCATAACAGATCTCAGCCTATATGGCCCTGTGTTCTGCTTTCTGTCACCGTTCCCTCTTCCTGTACCCCCAACCTGTCCTAGAATATTAGGAAGCTCTTGTTTTAATGGAACTGCCACCTGCTTTGAGTGGTACTGAGCCTTCTGTTGTTGCAGGTGACCAAGTTCATATATTCTTGAAGTTGGGCTAATGTAAAGAGCAATTCTACATGGATGAGAAGTTGTGTAAAATAAAAACTTCAGAAGTCTTTTCCCACCCTGAAATTGAAGCGAGAGGATCCTAAGAGCTATAAGATGCAGACTCTGGTCATAAAGTGTTTACAGTTTGTTTGGGGAGAGAAAAACAGGTGCTGAGAAGGTTCTTAGAAAAATGAAGTTATCACAAGTGCCCGGGATACAAAGGAGGGGCCTGGACAGTGGGAGAGTATGTGAGCCCTGGAAACAGCAGAGTGGAGGAAGGAACTAGTATGATCCATCCTCTCTGTACAGAGATGAGCTTGCCTTCGCACTTGCCTTGGATCCTGCTTGCTGTGCGCACAGCACCGAGCCGGCACTCTGAGGGCTCTTGCAGACTCAGATCTCCCTGCCTTGCCAGCTCCTCGTATCTTAGCACATGTTCCAGAGCCAGATCCTCTGGGTTGGAGTTATGACTTCACCACTTACTAGAGGGTGACCTTAAGCAAGTGCTTTAAGCTCTGTGCTCCAGTGTTCTCCCTGTCCATCCCAAGGGAGCTGATGACAGCATTTGCCTCACAGTCATGGTGCAGGCGGAGTGCATGAGGAGTCTAGGAAGAATGTGGGAGACACAGGGCAAGAGTGTTGGCAAAGTAAATACATGGCCAGCCCCAGCCCAAGGCTCTGATAGCTTGCCTGGGCAGTCATTGTCCCCTTTATGATAGTGGATCCAGGACTGAGCAGACAGCTTCAGGAGCTTCCGACCTTGACCTCTTCCAGTGAAGCCCAGCCCTGGGTCCTCATGTCTAGACACTATGACCTCATCTTCTTCTTAGGTCAAGTTGGTTTTCAACTATATCTTGAGGGCAATGGAGTATCTAGGAGGGCATGGAGGGATCCAGGAGGGCAGGGAAGGATCCAGGCTTGGGGTATAGAGTTCCTCTTCCTCTTGGCTGTTTCGGGAGATTCCCCATCTCACTTTTCCCCCACATAAACTTCTCTCTGCTGTCCTCCATAGCCAGTAGATTTTGGGGAGCTTCAAATACTTAACAGATAGCTCCCCAAACTCAGAGTGAGGTTACAGTCAAGCCCAGCATGTCTTGAACAGGCCAGGTTTGCTGCCTTCAGGAAGTGAGCGTGGCTAGATCTCCCAGGTTGAGCAGTCCTGGGAAGAGGGCCTATTGCCACCCTTCCCCCATTTATTCCAGTAATCTGCAGCAATAAGGATGGATTCCCTGCCTGCAGCAGGCTGTGGGGCACGCAGCTGTCAGACCTCAGCTCGCAGCCTGCTTTCTGAGGTGTTGAGAAAACTCTAGCTGCATCACCTACTCACCCACAGTGAGGTGTGTGCCTCTGCCGTATGTCAGCCTTGCGCATGTGGGTGCCAATGTGGTCCCTCCCTGGGGCCTTCTGTGTGGAAGGATGTGGTGCCTACAGGGTAGCCAGATTGCCTTCATGAACTGAGCATGCCCCCTCCCTGCATTTGGGCAGCAGGGGATATCAATGCGTAGCAGGGCTCTTTGAGCTGTTGGGCATCTGCAAGGCTCAGCAGACATAGAGGAACCGGGTCCTGGGCATGGGCGCATCCAGGCCAGGGAGCTGAAGGAATGACCCTTCAAGATGCCTCACCGTGCCAGGTGTCTCTCTTGTGAGACCTAGAGCTATCTATCCTACTGGGAACATAGAATGTTCTGGGACAGTCTGCATGTCAGCTGTCTGAGCCTGCACTGAGGCAGGCTGACATGATTTACACTCACACATGAATTCAGTACATGATGCCATCAGCCCCTACCTCCTGCAGACAGCCTGGAGGCCAGCCACAGAGTCCCACAGCCTGTGTGTGTGAGGGTGAACCAGGACCTAGCATGGAAATGACCCAGGATTCAGGGAAGGGGCAGGGGTATAGACCTGGCTCTTGTCTTTGGCTGTCCCATCCATGCCTCTCTGCAGGCACAGGTCTGGATGGGTCACCTGGTGCCCAGCTTTTGCTCCAATATTGGTAAAATATAAATAGGTCAACTTTAATGACTCCAGTGGCCTGTGCTCCTTCCTCATCTTGTCTTCACCCACCCCATGGAACCTTCTCCAAGCCAGTTTACATTAGCACACCCTCAAGTCAATCCAGGAGCTCCTGCCCTGGAATCAGCCGCTGAGGGCAATCCCTCTTGCTGGGCCGGGCCCCGCCCCTGGCAACAGGGCTCTGCACTGGGGCTCCAGGCCCTGAAGCATCCATCACCCTGCACTCAGCCTCCTGCTGGCTCAGAGGATCTGTCACGTCTGTGCTCCACTCTGGCCTTGTCATTTCACAGAGAAAACCACAGAGACCAGAGAGGGAAGTGACTTGCCTGAGGCTCCAAAGCTGTCATAGAGTGGCAGAAATGGCTCAACCCTGGGGCTCTTGGGTCTCAGCATGGCAAGCTGGCCCCTGTCCTGGCCTGTGTTAGGATCCCCCTGGGGGGGGGGGACATAGTCCTGCATTGAACTTTTCCCTTCCAGAACAGGACGTGGGGACAGTGGAGGGGCCAAGAGCCAGTTCCCCTTTTCAGCAGGTAGAAAAGCTCTCCATGCCTTAGTCTGCTTTCTGGGTACTCTAGCTGTGACGGTGCTGGCCTTTGCTGTCCACACTATCCCAGGTCCCCAGAGGTGACTGCCACAGAGGCCTGCAGGGAGAGAGGACAGCGGGCAGAAGTGCTGAAGTAGGATTCTGGTGCCTTCTTCCTGGCAGTGCAGGTCCCCACAGCAGAGCCCACAGCCCAGCATGCTCTGGGGAGGCTGCTTCCCTTCCCCTGTCAGAATCAAGGGCCCATAACTCCCATGCCACAGCTGCTGCCCTGCCGCAGCCCCATGACCGCCACCACTGATTGCAATGTGTGCTGTTCTTCCATTTTTAACAGCCCTGCTGGGCCCAGGCTGCCTGAGCCTATCCAGAGGCGGACCCAGATTTTGATTGCGGTGCTAAAAATACCAGCAAGGAGCTTGATGAGACCAGGGGCTTGGCCTTCTCTTTGCCCAGCCCCTCTGCTCCTTGCCACCCTCCTGCAGAGCAGGTTGGGGGTACCCTGGAGGCCTTGGGCAGGCAAGCCTTGTCACGTTGGTGCTCTCTGCAAGCATTTAAGCAGAATGGCTGTTCTTATATCTGGGAACCTGAGGGCACAAGGGTTTTTTCTGAATATGAATATTCCTAGGTAATTTGTGTGTGTGGTGTGGATACAATCTTGGATGTCTTGGGCCTTTGGGTGAGCAGGTTGCTGAATCTGTACTGAGAGAAAATCTGGAACTTTCCTGGGCCTTCCTATTTCCTATTGGTGGTGAAATCTCTGTAGATTCCAACTCCTACATGGTCTCTCCTACCCATTTGCTCTCGTGTAGGCCCTCTGCCTCTGCTGGGCTCACGCTTCTGCATGTTGGGGGTTTCCTCTTGTCCCAACCCCCATTTGTATCACTCACTGTTGCCCTGGTATTTCCTGAACACTCAACTTGGGTCAAACAGACTTACACTCTTAAACCCAGCTCCTTGGCCAGCATGTAAGCCCTTCTGGACCTCCCCATACTATCCTGGTCTGATGTCCCCTTGATGCTCCATCAGTAACCTAACCCATCTCGTGAAGCTGTCTGCTCTTAGAATACGTTCCAGGGTCATCCTGCCTGTTTCCCTAAGTGAATAGTCTGTGGGTGGCTAATGGTAACCCTTTTTAGGGAGATTGTAAGATGACAATGACAAAGCTCATGGGCCCTTTTGCTGGGAAATTGGGATTTGGGATAGGACAGGACCTCTAAATCCTATTACAATGGCCATGATGGGTTAGTATAAGGTTTGGACGAGACAAACATTCAAACCAATAGCAGGAAGCCTTCTTTCCAGAACCCCAAGTATTGACATGGGTATTCTGAAATTTGTACTGGGCAGACATAGGGTCCCTGTCCTGTTCCCTCAATGACCCGTGGACTGGCTCAAGGCTGGAGTGTACAGTGACCCCAGCCCTTCCCTCCTCTGAGTAATGGCAGCATCATCCTGTCCTGGTACCTCTCTGGAAGCCCTCTCCTCCCTCCATCTCAGTTACTACCTGGAGACATCTCCTTCCCCAGATCTAGGGCACCTGAGTTATGTGGTGATGAAGACAGGAGTTGAGGACTCTACCTAGAGGGATGGGGCTTTCCTAGTGTGTTGAGAGGGTCCCTAGCCCACTGATCTTTGCCTGCAAGAGCTTTTCTGGCTCTGTTCCCAGCATTCTTTGCCTCTTTGACAGTTTTTAATCCTTCTGTGGCAGTTTAAATATGTCTCCAAATTCTTCAAGGCTACTTCTTTGAGTGTGGGCTGGACTTAGCGACTTCCTCGTAACACATGGGCAGAAGTGATGGTGATGGCATGTGACTTCTGAGACCAGGTTATAGGACATATTTTGTATACCCTAGAGGCTTTCTCCTGCTTCTAGCAGCAGCCCTGATGTGATGCCACAGGAAGGGAACTGAGGCTTCCTGTCCACAGTCACGAGAGTGTGTCACCTTAAAGCATATCTTCTTGGCCCAGTCTAATCTTCCCAGGTCCACAACCCTGGCAATTTCCTGACTATTAAGTCTACGAGAGGATTTGCACAAGAACCACCCAGGTCAATGCCCTCATACAACAGCAAGTCCCGGAGGTAGTGAATACTGTTGTGCTAAAGCCAGTATGTTTGGGATAATTTGTTACATAGCAGTAGATAACCAATGCATTCCTGAACCTGCTTGACTCGTTGTAGGAGGGATTTGAGCATCTTCCACTTCTGTTAGAGGCAGACCAATGCCCATGGTCACTCCTGGACCCCATTCATCTGCTTTAAAAGAACCTCCCACCATGGAGGCGGGAGGAGGTTGCGTTACCACCTGGATGGGTTACTTTTCTCCTTGCCCAGAAGCAGTTTAAGGGAGGAAGGATTTATTACAGTTCCAGGGACACATGGTTTGGGAAGGCCTAGTGGCAAGAGCAGGAGGCAGCTGGTCACATTGCACCTGCGGTCAGGAAGCAGAGGTGAATGCTGATGCCTAGCTCACTTTTCCTTATTATTAGTTCAGGACCATGGCCCATGGAGTGGTGGCATCTGCAGTTAGGATGGGTCTTCCCATCTCATTTAATCTAATTGGGAAATCTAGAAATTTTCTCACCACCAACCAGTTCAGAGGTTTGTTTCCATTATGATTCTAAATCCCTTTAAATTGACAGGATCAATATTCACACCACTTTTCCTTCCAGAGGATGTTGGATAACCCCACTGCTCCTGTTAGCCCCTCTCCACCTTATTTCAAGGAAAACCCCATTTCCATTTCCCAATGCCTGTCAGCGGCCTTAACTTCAAGTCCTAGGCATGTACATTAGCTGAAGGCCTTCAGCCTTGACCCTCATCTTTCATTGAAAGAAAGAGACCCCTGCCCTTGAATCTTCTTGGACTGCTGGTTTGCATCTGAACCAGATTTCAGCAGGCCAGGCTTTGCAAGCCCAGTGGAGAAAAACTAAGGGTAAAAGTCCAGCTTCATCCTGGTCCTGCTGTTCCCTAGGTCTTGTGGAAGGAAGTTGCATGATTTCTTTTGCCCTGGTGGGCCTCAGCTATCTCATCTGTACAATGGGGCCTGTAATAGTTGCCCTGTATACTTTCAAGATTACTGCAAGGAGCAAAGAGGAAACAAATGTACAAGTGTTTCATCAACTATAAATACTTGACACACTCTTAAAGAATTTAGGGTTTCTTCGTGAGGGCAGCCACCACCTTTAGAATGCTAAAGAGGTGCAGAGGCTTTACATCTATCAGCGTATTTAATCCTGACACTCACTGCAGAGGTGTGAATGTTTCCATCTTCCCCGCTTGAGAATTAGGAAACCAAGGCCTTGCTCAAAGCCCCTGCTTTCACCGCCTGTCTGCATGTCACCCCTCCAGCCCTCCCCTGAGGATTCAGAGAGGAGGTCAGGCATGCCCAGCCCTGCTGGGCAGTGCCTCCCGTGGCTGGGACAGCTTAGATCAGGACGACAGCACTTCTAGAGTGAGATCCAACTGAACATGGCTTGCCTTTGGAGAGTGAGGGGTCCAGGTGGGATCTGATTGAGACCCTCTCAGGAATACTAAACCACACCCCGAGCGGACTGAGTGGTCACACACCTATAGAGGAGAGCTGGGTGGTTGGATGTTAAAGGCAGATGGGCAGGGCTGGGAGGACGGCTCAGCTGGTAAAGGTCAAGCATGAAGACCTGAGTTCAATCCTTGGAACCCATGTGGCAGGTGGTACATGCTTGTGATCCCTATGCCCGGGAGCCAGGGACAGGTGGATCCCTGAGGCTTGCTGGCTAGCCAGTCTAGCCTACTTAGAGACCTCCAAGCCAACAAGAGACCCTAGCTCTGGTCTCTACATACAAGCACACATTTGTGTATGGACACATACATGAACACACACACTAACACACACACATAGAAAGCAGATGGGCTACAGCTCCACTCTGGGAGCTCGTTCCGAGAAAGGCTATCTATTAGCACTGTGGTTCTGTGAGGCCTTGGGCCTTTCCTTTTGGGCCAAGAGCCTTCCCCTCCCCTCTGGGCTCCTTGAGTGAGGAATGGGGACTTGATTCACAGAGCTGTTCAGCCTGCTATGCTTGGGGGGGGGGGGAGGCACATGACCACAGCTGACTCAGTTGGTCTTTATGAGAGACAGCTGAAAAGGTCTACCTCTGGGTAGATTCTCCCTGCTTACAACCTGTACAGTGTATCCCTTGCCTTGGAGGGAATGTCTGACTTCATGTTTGAAAAGTGATTTCTGAGAATGTCTCCCAGTGAGCTTTGCTTAGGTATGAGTGCCCCTACCTTGCCTCTCATTCCAGTGCCTGGGTGCCTCCCCTGACCAGGGTCCTCCTGCTGTTTCCCTTGTGAGAAGCAAGTGTTGCTTGTTTTCTCATGCCATCCTCTCTCTGGGCATATCTCACCCACACTCTCTGGGATATGTGTGTGTGTGGGTGTGGGTGGCCATTGTCAAGGAGCTTGGGAACAAGGGGGTCATCAGAAGCTGGTGCTGGGGAGAGCTGGCATGCCTTTGAGCCCAAGAAGGCTGTTTCTGAAGTTGATACTTTTCTCTCCTGCCGCCACAATCCCCTCCCTCTCTTTGTTATTGGATATGGGGGGGATCGTCATGGAGTCAGTCTGGCCTACTCTCTGTGCAAGCTGAGAGATCTCCAATTCCTTAGCAGGGAAGCCCCCTTCTAGACCTGCAGGCCTGGGGCTCAGCCACCTCCACGTCATATCCTGAAATACCTATCAATCAGGTCTTGTGTGTTGGGAATGACACAGGCACAACTTTTGCATACCCAGAGCCTATGGCTAAGTGGAGGAGAGAAGCATCAGACAAGAAATCAAACAAGCCAGCATGTCACCACTCTAGTGAGTGCTTTAAGGAAGAAAGCAGCTAGGCTTGGTGGTACAGACCTATAATCCTGGCTACTCAAGAGTCTGAAGCAGAGCAACCAGAAGTTCAAGGACAGCTTGGGCAACTGTGAGACTTAATCCTCAGTATCAACTTGACTGGATTTAGAATCACTCAAAAATTACATCTGGGTGAGGGTGTTTCCATAGGGGGTTAGCTGAGGAGGCAAGACCTACTTTGAACACGAGGTGCACCATCCCGTGGGCTGGGGGTTCAGACTAATAAAAGGGGGGAAAGGATAAAGCCAGATGAGTGGCAGCATTTTCCCTCTCTCTGCTTTTTAGTCAGCGGAGACAAGAGTGAGCACCTGCTGCCCACTGCCGTTGTCAGGCATTCCCTGACATGGTGGACAGCACCCTCAAACCATCAGCCAAGTAAGTCTCTCCTCCGGAACATTACTTGTTGATGGGTGTTTGGTCACAGAGAAGAAAAATGAAGCTAATACAGCAACTTCATGAGACCCTGTCTCAAAACAAAATGTAAAATTAGAGCCCGGATGCAGCTTACTTAGCATACATGAGACCCTAGACTCCGCTACTGTTCCTGCAGGGAGGGGAAGGTCAGATGTGGTGATTCATCCCTGTAATCCCAGCATTTGACAGATCAGCTTGGGCTACCCCGTGAGTTTGAGGTCATCAAGGTCTACATTGGGACACTCATGGGACACTTAACATGGATGCATTTTGTCTTATGTAAATTATATGATTAAAAAGTTGATTTTGGAAAAAAGCACCTTTTCAGTTCTGATAGGAGTATAGTCTCTGTTATCCAAATAAAGAGATTTTACCATTTACACAAACAAAATAAGTCAGAAATAGAATGCAATTCGATTTGCATTTTCAAAAGTGATTTTCAAAAGTGGCCCCTGTGTGGAGACAGCAGCGGAAGGCAGCAGGCGGGAGGGGCTAAGTACTTCCAGTCCATGCAGGCAGGATGCTGGTGTGAGCTGTGATGGTGTGGGGCTGGAGAGAAGGACCAGGAGGGTCTTTCACCCTTCAGCTAAGGCCTAGACTTTCCTTCCCTCTGGTCTATGGGGTCAACCTTGACCTTCAGCTGGGCAAGGTTATTTCCAGGCCAGAACAAGGATGTCAGGGAAGGACTCATGCTCTTGCAAGTACACATATATGAATACACATGCTCGTGTGTCCCCTGCTTCTGCACCCACATGAGCCAGGCCAGTTCATATACACTCAGGTCTTAACCTTCACCCAACTCTTTCGCTCATGCCAGCTCACATTCAAGTTCAGGTTCTCAGGAGCCCAGGCCCATGTGCCACGGCTGGGTGCCGTAGGTGCTTTGGCAGTGTGGAGGACTCGGGTTTGAATCTGGACTCCTTCATTCATCAGTCATGTGGCCTCCATATCCTCTTCTGTACAGTGACAACAGCTGACTGGAGCTGCCTCCCACGGTGGGTGTGGAGGCCAAGAAGAATGGAAGCTCTCTGCCCAGTTCCTGCACACCCTCAACACTCTGCCTGTGAATCACTCCTCACTTTCCCTCTCACTTTCATTCACACTCCAAAATTAACAGAGGGTGTGCCAGGCAAGGTTAATTCACTTCTGGAGTCCTTCAGTCGCTCTGCACACTCTTTTCTGTGCTGTCCTGGGCCCCCACCCCTCCCACCTCCTTTCTGGCTGACTTTCCCAGACCTGCCCAGGGTCCAAACTCTCCTGGCCCCAGTGAACATCCTCCATCCCACACCCATGCAGGCTGGCAGGCTAGGGGTAGAGAGTGCAGTCCTGCCCAAAGAGGGCCCCAACTCCTCTGTCAGCCCATCTTGGAACCCTGCACCTGGTCCCCAGGAGCCAGCTCCCAGCACTCCTGGGAGGCGACAGTAATTGGCTCAATTAATCAGCTCAATTAGCACCTTCTGGGTGAGCTCACCAGCTTCAAGCCTCCCTGGCCTTTGTTAGTGGGCTAGACCTGAATCCATGCTGGGTGCCAGGCCCCATGATGGGCATGAAGACAGGAGCAGGGGCAGCAGGAGGGGACGCCCTGTCCTGAACACAGGGGCCTCTGGGCCGGGAAAACAAGTTACCAGCAAGAGGGCACATCGGACCTCCAATCTGAGGGAGCAGTGCCTCTCCACTGCTTGTCACCTTTCCTTACCCCTTCTTTGTCACTTCCTTCCTCAGACTTTCATAGGGTCCAGGCAGCCCTTCCCAGAGCCTCCCTCCTTGTCCCTGTTCTGCCCCCTCAGGACCTGACGTGGGACAGTAGCCTGCAGGTCCCTGCTGACTGGATCTGGCAGGTACATTGAGAGGAAAGGCTTTGGTTGTTGTTTTGGAGTTGTTTGCTTTGTTTTGATTTTGTTTGCTTTTTAAAGATATGGTCTCAGAAGTATTATGTAGGTGAGGGTGAGCTTGAACTCCCAATCATCCTGCCTGTACTTCCCAACTGCTGGGATCCTAGGCATCTGTCATTATGCCCTGCTTGGGTTTATTTATTTTTTTAAATTTGGTTTTACAGCCTTTACTTTTCTGGAGACACAACAATCCTTTGAGGAAAGCACTGTTATCTTCATTGAGTGAGCTTCTGGGAGATACACAGGGCTCCTTATCTGAAGTCAAACACATCTCCTCCTCAGGGAGGCATGGTGGGCGGCTTCTGGAAAGGGGCTTTGGAGCCTTCTCCTTTTGGAGAACCCCAGCACCTCACACAGCTTCCACCGGGAAGCCTTCCCAAGTGAGATGCTGACTGCTTCCCTGTATTCTGCCATTTCCAGTCAGGCTCTTGCCACAGGCACGATGGTCCTCTGGTGCCACACTTCATCTACCCAGCACCCCCAAACCTCTGTAACCTAAGAAGCAGAGGCCAGAGCATGTGGGAGCCACTTAGAAAGCAAGAACATTTCCCAGTGAGGACAACAGGCACAGTGGTGGAGGCGCCTGGATTTCCATTGCTCCCTTGGAGTGAGGATGAGGGGAGGACAGGGAAGTGGGGGAGGGGAAAGGGGTTAACATACACTCTCACTTCACATTTAATGCTTAGCACATTGCAAGTAGGCTTTGGAATAAGACCATTGCAATGGCTCTGAATGAATAGCCCTCCAAAATAAGTTCACACCCCAAACCTAGAAACCTGATTATAAGAAGAGTCTTGGCAGACACGATTAAGTTACACATCTTGAGATAGACGCACCCTGGATTACCAGGGAGGAATCTACATTTGTTAAGCGGACTTCTAAGAGGTGCAGAGCTGTGGGGAAGGCTGTCTGATGATGGCAACAGGTTGGAGATCTGAAGCCTGCAAGCCAAGGAGTCCCAGCAAAGAAGGAAAGGAAGAAGGACTCTCCTGAGGGCCTCCAAAGCTGCAGGGAATAAAAGTTTGTTAATTACCACCCAGTTTGTGGTCATTTCTGTAGCCAGGAGACAAGTACAAGAGTCTTTATTAAAATAGAGCCCTGATCCTTAAACACAGCTTCAAAGTCATTCCAGGGTCCAAACTGAGACCCAGAAGGATAACTTGGTCACCTCAGGCAGATAGTAGCGGTGGCAGAAACTCAGGCAATGAGGACCTCTCTTTGGCCAGGGTCCCTGGGGGCATGAGGGGTCACAGGCATGTTCCTATCTTAATGCCCTCAGCAGCCCCTTCCAGGACAGGCTGAGGCTTTGTTCCTTTTCTTTTAGGAGAAGAACTGAGTAATCATTTCCAGGAAGTTGGGGGGCCAGCCCAGAGTTGCTAACCTACTTCTTGCTGTGGCTGGACCCTACCAAATGATGCAGGTACCTCCTGGAGGCTGACTCAGTCTCCATGGGGGTTGGGGACTTTCTGGGGCAGTTGGAGATGAGTCAGGCCTGAGAAAGGGGAATCCTCGAACCTTTCTGGGGTGCTGACATGTACCTGGCCTCTGAAACTCTGTAGTGGTGTGAGTGTGCCCCATCTTCTGTCATATGTTGACACCCTCACCTGCAGGGTGAGGGTATTTGGACATAGGACCCTTATAAGCATGAAACCCTCCTGAGTGAGATGAGTGCTCTTATGAAAGCCCATTCTTATGCTATCTGACGACACAGTGGACCAAGAAGTCCTATATCCTGTGCTGCCCACTCCTCTCCTGGGTGGGCTGAAGAGGGTCAGGGAAGGAAGAGGAGCCAGGGTCCCCACAGGCACAGGTGGGAGGACGACCATGAAGCATAGAGATAGAAGGTGCAGAGGCTACTGTGTCAGGGTACCTGCCCCTCAGGGAACCTCTGCCAGCCCGATGGTATTCACATCAGCAGTGGCTGCCACAGCGGCAGCCATGTGCATGGCAGCACAGGCGCTGATCTGGTCACCCCTCTCCAGGTGACCTCTCAGCCTGTTTTCCTTCCAAACATGGGAGGCAGGCTGTGCCTTTAGCCCTTGGCTTAATGCTAGGAACACCACTGAAAGACCAGCTGGGCTTCCCCAATGTGCTGGCTTGAGTCTCCAATTCACCCTACCCTTGGACCCCATCTCCTTGATCCTTCTCCAGAAGAGGAGCTCAGGACCCCACTGAGACAGTGTGACCCCAGCCCTGACTGCTTGAGCAGGGGTGAAGCAGAAAGCAGGGAGGGCTTAGGGAAAGAGCAGGCAGCCCCAGGACTGAGAGCCACCACAGGAGAACACTGGCATGGCCCCTGGAGACAGGTGCCTCAAGGTCCCTCAGCCACAGGGGTGGCCCAGATGTGTCCCTTCTCACCCAGATGTGTTCGCCATCCTCTGACATTTGCAGGCTTCTAAGACCTGCTCAGGCAGCAGTATCAGAAAGCAGAGCTGGGAGCTTTGCTTGCTGGCTCATTTCTTCTTTTATTTTTCTTTTCTTTTTCTTTTTCTCGGGGGCTGGTTGGGAGTTATTTCTCATCTCCTGTGTCCTCAGGGCTCCTGCCCAGTGCCTGTGGGATGTTTACTGATCCCTGGGTTGGTTGCCAGGTGGCCAGGTGAGCTCAGAGGAGCAGAGTAGGGAGGGGACTGCAGGAAGACTCATTTCCTGACTGACTGACAAGGCAGATACCATCTCTCCCATCCCTTCCCCGGGGAGCCTGCTTACTGAGGAGTTCAGCTCGAGCCATCACTGCCGTCAAACGTGCTGCTCTGTCCCGCACAGATAAACTCATCATTCTGGAAGGCAAGCAGGCAGGGAGGCCTGGGGTAGGTATAGGAGGGGTGCCTGCCAGTTTCGTGTCCCCCGCCTGGTGCCTGGTAGCTGGCAGGGTGGAAATGTCACCAGGAATGCTTCTCTCCTCTCTTCTGTCCTTCACAAAAGGCCAGGCAGGAATGGCTGGGGAGGAAACCTCCACCCACTGGAGGAGTGGTGGGTGGGTGATGATGACAAGGAATGAGCTGTCACTCCAGGTAGGGAGACAAAAGCAGAGACAGCTCAGCTGTGTGGGTCCTCAAGGCAGGCCTCTTTGGTTCTTTCTGGATGTCAAAACTGTCCCCAGGGAATAGGACCAAGAGGTGGCCTTTTGGGGCTGTAGCATTTCTCAGCTGCAAAAATCAACTTACAATGTAGGCCAGCAGCTTTTAGCTCTTTGCGGATCTTGGATGCCCTTGAAAAGGCTGTATACCCTCTCCCTAGCCAGGCTCATGTGCACTCGTATACTTTTGCCTACTGTTGGTGTCGCCAGTGTGTCTAGATTAGGAAATCCTAGGTGGGTGGCTTCTGGTCTGGTCACACACATGTGCACAGTATGTGTGAACTGCATGCATTTGTCCAGCAAATCTCACAGCCTGGGGAAAGCTTGGGCCAGCTCTGAGTGGCTGAGTAGGCACCCCTGGCTCTGCTTTTGCTAGGGGAACCTGTGTGACCCATACTGAGTTGGCCTGGCTCTGTGAGCATTGACCTTCCCACCAGAGCTCTCCATCTTCCCAGACACCCCTCCTCAGCCACCTACTCCTTTTGGTTCCACTGCTACTAAATGTCCTGCCAGTCACCTGGTATGAGTCTGGGGGTGAGGCAGCCAGTGTTAAAGTGCTAAAGCTGTAGACACACTACTGTAGAGGACAAGGGTCTTTTTTCAGAAGGTAGAGCCAGCTGATGTGGCCACTGTGTCACCTTCCTGGGCATGTCCCAGGTCTTGGCATGGCAAAGCCTACCCAGACTTCTCCTGTCTTGCTCCAAATTCCAGATGACATTGTCTGGAGCAACTGGGTATGTTAGGAAGCCTGTTCTCTGGAACTTGAATCTGGAACTTGAATCTGCCCCTAGTCTCCTGAAGCCTTGGTGAAGGGACAGTACTAGAAATAGATGCTGATGGATGTCTGCTGTGGCCATCATCCCGATTTATTCTCATGGCAACATCAGGAGGTGACTCTTAATAGTGGCCTGGAGACAGATGAGGAATGGAGCCTAAGAGCAAGAGAATCTCCCATCCCACAGACAGACGTTACAGCACCGAGAGATGGATTTCTGCATCTGCGCCTCTCATCATGCACAGTCCTGGCATTGTGGGGACACCAGGGGATGACTGTGACCACATGTCACTCCACAGGCTACCAACCTTTCTCACAGAGATGCTGGAAGGACAGCTGAATAAAGCATCGGACTGAAGCCAGGACCCAAGTTCAGGAGAGAGGCTTGCCCCCTGTGTGTGTATATGTATATGCAAATGCGATTATGAACCTGAACTGTGTTTGCACCCATGTGGGTTGTGCATGCAAAATTTATTTGAAGATCAGAGAAAAGTGTACCGATTAGATCCCACAACCATGTGTGGTGCTGGAGCTAAGCCCCTGGGGAAGAGGTATGGGGGAGGGAATAAGGGACCCAGAGAGACCTCAGGGAAGTGGTGGCACTTTTGCAGGGCCAAGTCTCATGCGGGTTCCCTCCCTTGGGGTGCTCAAGGGTGCCTAGTGGAACAGCAGTTGAGAGTCCCTGCCTGGTCCTGTCTAGACTCTCCCAGCCAGTTTGCATGGCTCACACTGGGGAGGAGAAGGTAGGATACATGAGTTCCAGATGTGCAGGCCTCTGTTCCAATGTCTGCTCCACTTACCGCCAGGACACCTTTGATCACCTGTTGACTCTGTGTACATGTGTAAGAGGAAAAGGGATACAGAATGGGTTTGTGAGCCCCTGCTGTGATGGCTGTAGGCTTCCTTGGATCCTGAGGCCCTCAGTTCTCTGTGTCCCTTTCTCTGGCCTGCAAAGACCTCTGGAGGGTGAAGGTCAAGTTAAGAGCCCTTTTTCTTAGTTGAACCTCCAGGTCCAGCCTCTCTGAGAAAGTAGCTTCTGTCATAGCCACCAAGCAGGATGGTCCTTGACTCACTCACTGCCCAGGTCCCAAGTCCAATGGATGCCCACATTCCCCCCACCCCGTCTTCTAGCTGGTAGCCCATAACCTTTCTAGAAGCTTGGACAGGCTCCCAAGAGAGCATAGAGCATACTTTGGAGCTAACCCAAATCTCACATGCTGGAGCAAGGGGAAGGCCTGTCCCCAAGAAAGCTGCAGGGACCCAGAACTAGAGGCAGGAATGTGGGTCTCCAGAAGCAGGACTGGGCTGTCATCCTAGCTCAGTGGGGGTTAGAGACTTACTCAGCCTCACATCAGAGCAAACTGTAGTGGCTTAGCAGGGGGTCTGGAGGGGAGAGAAGGGGCTCCTCCCACCCCAGCTTCTATTGCCAAATTTACATGTGCTTATTTTGGCTCCTCCATACAACATGGAAACACATGCTTGGTAGAGGAAAAGAGCGGTAGACAGTGTTTTTCAAGGCAGGGTCTCACTCTAGCCTCAGCTGGCATGGAACTCACTCTGGAGCCCCAGGCTGGCCTCGAACTCTTGGCAATCCTCCTTCCTCAGCCTCCTGAGTGCCGGGATTAAAGGTGCACACCACTATGCCTGGCCTAAAACCTGGATTTGTGGCTGGCTCAGCTGTGATCTTAAATGCCAGAGGCTGGCGCTGGACGAGCACCTGTGATTGGCTTGATACCTGTCACTCAAATGAACTTATCATCAAAAGTGCATGCTGTCATGCTTGGCCCTGGGATACAGCAAAGCAAAAGGAGAAGATGGGGTTGGGAAACGGCTCTGAAAGTAAAGTGTTTGTCGTGAAACACGAGGACCTAAGTTTAGATGCCCAGAACGCACTTAAAGCCAGTCGCAGTAGCACACATCTGCAACCCTAGTACTCCTAGGCGAGAAGGGAGGTAGACAGGAGAGGTCTCTAGTCAGCCAGCCTGGTGTACACAGCACAGGAAATAAGGAGATCCTGTCTCCAACAAAGTGGAAGGCAAGGACTGGCACTCGAGGTTGTCTTCTGACCTCCAGATGTGTACTGTGGCGCACACGCACCTGCACTCACACACATGAACATACATGTGTGCACGTTTGTGCATGCACCACACACACAGAGTTTTAAAAAAATTATTTATTTATTTATTTGCAAGGAGAGAGAGTGTGTGTGTGTGTGTGTTAATGGGCACACCAGGGCCTCCAGCTGCTGCAAATGAACTCCAGATGCATGCACCACTTTGTGCATCTGGCTTTACATGGCTTTGGGGAACTGAACCCGGATCGTTCGGGTGTGCATGCAACTGACTTAATGGCTGATCCACCTCTTCAGCCCAGATTTTTTTTTTATATCATGAAATGCAGTTTAGTATTAACCTCCAGAATTTCAATAAAATATAGAATTACAGATTTAAGCCCAGATTTTTTTTTTAAAGGAAAAGATCCTGGTCTTCATGTGGTATACCTTGTACTGACACCATGATGTAGACAGGTATTCTGGCTTCATTATATAAATAAGGAAACTGTGGCCCAGAAAGGATGCATGCTTTGCCAGAGACTATTCATGATGGTTTACTTGCACCTGGGCCTTAGTTTCCTTCTCTGTGTACATGGGGAGTCAGATCAGTGGAGCTGCAGGCTCCCTCTCTGATGTACCCAGTCCTCTGATGCCCAGGGACTGGAAGATGCAGGGAGAACTTCCTGCTGGCTGACATGGGCCATACTCTGCAGCAAGAGCAGAAATGACACGGCAGGAGTTAATGACAGGAGAAGGCACTGTTCTGAGCCTGTAACTGTGCTCCGTGGCTTGCTGTTTGGGGAGTCAAACACTGCTCCTTAAAGAAGGTCTTCATTTCACACTGCACCCCATATAATATTTCAACCATTTTGTTAGCATCCAAGACCCAGGAGAAGGGGCTGTCTTTTGGGAGCTGTTTGCTTAGAGAGACAGGGCAGTTTCTGCTTCTCTTTGTGCAATTAGCTTTATGTGGGTATTGGAATCCGGAACAGCAAGCCTTACAAACCTTACAAGCAAGTACCTTTAACCACTGGAGCATCTCCCCATCCCTGATCTCTGCTTCACAATGCCAGCCCCAAGCCCTTTAAAATGACATCCAAGTTCAAGGGCATCTGCTTCCTGAGTCGACCTGGCATGGGGTGGAAGTAGCAGTGGAGGATGACACCTTGCTAGGAGGTATTTCCAAAGAAATGGGTGTGCAAAAGTCCTTGGGTGCTGTGAGAACAAGCAGGGAGCTAGTGTCCACTAAGGGATGGGGGAGGTTTACTTAGGAAGCGAACCCCAAAATTTGTAAAGAGAATGAAGACAGACAAGCTTTCTGTGGCTGAGGGATGGTTGTGGTGGGGTTCTGGGAGGACTCAGGAGGGGAAGATCTATCTGCAGGCCACAAGGTGAGTACAGAGTGGCCAGCTAAGCTGTAATGAGGACCTCCCAACTACAAGGCTGCCCTGCTACACGGGAGCTGAGGACTCCAGGCCTGGAGCCCAGCTAACTCTGCACACAGTGACAATGAAGGAACAGTCCAGACAACCAGGGGCTGGAATTAGCGGTCCCTGGAACCCTAACTACCTCTGAATGTTCCTTACTGCCAGCTATTCCTGGGGTGATGGGCATGATGGCCCTTCTGACCCCATAGGATCACTGTCCCTTCCCTCCACACTGCCTGTCCTGCCCTCCAAGGCAGCTCAGAACCACTTTGCTTTTCCAAGAGCCCAGGACCTTGTCCAGTCCTTTCCCTGCCCGCTGTCCATTGGGACATTCTCCTTCAGGTCTGCCCTGCAGCCCCCTGGCAGGAGAAGCGTGTGGGTTGGGGTCCCTTTATGGTGGCCCGCTCCTCCCAGCTGCGGGGCTCGGAGCATATTGCTTGTGGCAGCATGTCAGTAGGCTCAGCGTGGCGCGGCCAGGCAGGCCTGACAGCGGAAATTGGAAGCTGGCTGCTGTTTGACAGGTATATTATTCCCGCTGCCCTCGATTTATTTACCAAACAGTACATGGGGCCCCACGAAGCTCTCGGAAGAAGGGGGGGCATTGAGGCTGAGGGGCCTCTGAGAGTGCGCTGAGAGGGAGCAAGGAGCCAGGTGGCCAGGAGAGGCTGGGACCCTCATGAGAGCACACTCCAGCCCCCCATCTTCTCAGAGATCTGGGAGCATCTTTGATCATGTCCTCATTGAGTTTATTCTGCTGTCCGCTGTGTTCATTTTGTTCACTCTCTTTCATTTCAGTCAGCCATCTACTGAGTTCTTTTTGATTCTGATTTCATCCAGCTGTGTCTTCACTTTTTTTCTATTGGTTATCATCCAGGGTCCTGAATGAAGGCTTCCCTGTTAAAGTCAAGACAGGGGGCTGCACCACAGAGGTGGTTTGAGGAAAGACCTTGCTGTACCCATTACAAAGGAGAGAGAAGAGAGGCTACTGGGAAGGCAGGGGCTTCTTAGTAGGTATGGAAAGAACAGGGCTACAAGGGGTGGACAGGTCAGGGGCCCATCAGCGCACACACACAGCTGAGTGACATCTGACTTTCAGTCCGTAGGTGGATTGCCAAGACCAACACTGCAGGGCTCCAGCTGCCTGAAGAGGGATGTGATCCAGTTTTCACAAAGGTGTGATGCAGGCCAATGTCCATCTATCCTCATATAAGAGAACATTTTGAATCGAGAGATAGGGTCCAAGTCCAGCAAGGTCACACACAACTCCTGTGACCTGCTGAAGGCTCTGCACCTCTGAGCTCTTCACCACAGCAAATGGTTCTGATCATGAAGCCGTCTCTCTAGACTGTGTGAGTAATAAATAATGACCTGCAGAAGGGGGCTTGGGAAGCAGGAAAACATACAACTAAACATACAGCTTAAAAAAAGTTCATTGAGACAGGATCTTATGTAGCCTAGGCTGGTCTCAAACTTGCTATTTGTCCAAAGATGACCTTGAAGTTCTAATCATCCTGCCTCCACTTCCTAAATGCTGGGGTTATAGGCTTCGACACCACACCTGCTTTTATGGAATGCTGGAGATCAAATCCAGGACCTTGCACGTGTTAGACAAGCACTCTATCAACCGAGCTACACCACCAGCTGACATCAAGCTTTTGCAAGGACATGTGTATGGATCTTAAAAAAAGGCAGTGAGCTTTCCACAGGCGTCCTGGGTGTTGGATGGCATGAGTCATAGGCTAGGGGGCTGGTGATGTCGGCAGTGGTTTAGGGGGTTGGTTGGTGT
>PVHP010009589.1:20380-50165 GCA_004024765.1 Zapus hudsonius
GTTGGTGTCTGAATGTGATCACAGAAAGAGAGAGAGAGAGAGAGAGAGAGAGAGAGAGAGAGAGAGAGAGAAGGTAACTGATTTTGCAGTGAGCAATGTAAACACATGACAGCGCTTCAGACATATATGGTAGTGAGTCTGCCTCAGTAGGGTATTGGGTGAAGTCCAGGGTAAGGTGTGTGTTAGTGTGCACATATTTGCACAACATGAAAACAGGCTTGGTGTGTGTTGTAGACAAATTCACGTTGCTGGGATGAACATCAAAACCAGGTGCAGTTTAAGGGAGAAAGGGATTTATTTCATGCTTAAAAATCCAGGGGAAGTTCCATCAATGGTGAAAGAAGCTGCTTTCATACAACCAGAGAGAAACCATCACCAGCCAGCAAACACCAAAAGCAACAAGCAGCAGGGACTCCACCAGAGCTCAAGCTGCTCTGCATATCTCTGGAAATCAGATCTGCTCCCAAACACACCTTCGAACTGGACCCCAGGATCTGCTCCCAGTGACACCTCCTCCAGATAGGCGAGATCCAAGTTACAAGCTTAATAAAACACCTGAGTCTATGGGGGCCATACATTCAAACTATCACATTGAGTCTGCAGGATGTCATCCACCTATGATCCTGATGCAAGATTCATGGAGTCTTGGGCTTTAGAAGCTCTGAGGTGGGGGGAGGGAGGACACTGGCCTGTCTCAATGGTGAGTCACAGAGTGGGGCATGCTGAATGTGAACCTCTTGCTCCTGGCTGAGTCCTGGGGCCAAGGGAAGCTGGCTGCCCATCTCTTTCTTTCCAGATTCTGGACTAAGGATTCTTTGACATTTAATAGTGACTGGCCCACTTTCATAGTTCCTGTGACACTGATTATGAAAGTCCAGCCTTCCAGAGAAAGAGATAATGATGGCTGGCTCAGAGGTTGGGGAGTGTGGGCAGCAGGGGGGGGTGGTCTATGTCAGGGGATGGTGTGGTGTCTTTGGAATACTGGGGACATGAGGCCCCTCAGAAACAGCATCTGTGAATCAGGCAGTCTCGGCAACCCCAGCTAAGCCTCTGCAGAGGCTCTGTTCCTCTTCTCTGGGATCACTAGGCTGCAATGGGGACTGTCTATAGAAGGTTCGTTCATACTGTCCACTTTCTACTTTGTCATGAAAGCAAAGGGCTCCTGCATTGGTAGGGCAGCTAGGATTTTGAGCTGCGTGCCCTGCACCTCATCCTGGCTCTAACACTGATGTCCTATCTCTGGCCCTGTCTGGATCTGTCTGAGGGCTGGAAGGGCCCCAAGATGATCTTTGCGTGCTGAGTGCTTTGAAGGGAGGCACGGCAGAGGCCAGCAGGGCACGCAGCCTGCCAGCTAGAAGGAGGCTGGGAGCCCTGAAGGACAGGGCCCTGTCATGTCCACTTATGCTTCTGTGCTGGTACTTGGCCCTCTGGGGAAGAGGGAGCAATGCCAGAGAGGCTGGGTGGCATCTGTCTCCCCAGTCTGGATCAAGCCATGCCCACAGCTGCAGCCTGTGGGCCTGCGCTTCTGGAGCTCCCAGATCTCACCCTCTCTGCTGCTTTGCTGGGAGGTGGTGGCTCCCCCTCTGTCCTGTGGTCATTTGTTTATTGTCCTCCATACCTCCTTCTCTGACCTCAGCCTCCTCTTCCATTGTCTTGTCTCTCAGCACCTGGAGTATTCTGTCACTAAATCCCATTGCCTGTCCTTTCTTTAGAGGGACCCTGTGCTCAGAAGGGTGGTAAATAAGACAGAGAGACTGGGGCTGGAGTGAGGCCAGAGACACAGCTTTAAGTCCCCTCCTGAGGATGCCTGCAGTCTCTTGATGGGACTGTCACAGCACCAGAGGGGAGAGGTCCTTGGCCATATGCCACCTCATGCCCACACACATACAAGTGCATTGTGTTTGTGTCACAGTGCCGTGCATTTCTGAGGAGTCTAGGAAGCCATTGAAAGGAAGCAAGAAAAGCAGTCACGAGTGAGGCTGGTGCTTCATGTATATCAGGCCTGTATAGTGGTATGGGCAGATGAGGGAGGAAGTGGGCACAAGGGGCTATATGCATTGGCAGTAGCTTATCTTAGCTACTGCCTTCTACCCAGAGGCCCTGAGTCTGGGGCCTGCAGGTTGCCACTTCAGGAGGACTCAGCATCCTGGGCATGCCCAGTCGGGTCACCAAGTCTCTTATCCTGAAGCCACCAGCATGAAGTGAAGGGGTCAGGCTGACCTGAGTATGGTAAGCTCCATATCCTAGGCTGTGGCTGAGTGCTCAAACCCTGAACCATTGGCCACAGTTTCCCACACGTTCTCCACCTCGCACCTTAGCACTGTGCTCCTGCCCTTCCATCAGGTCATGCAGGCCTAGCAGTAGGTGGTGACAAAGAAAAGAAGGAGAAGGAGGAGGTTGGAGGAGGGAGGGCAGAAAGGGAGAAGAAAAAAGAAGCAATGAGTGGGCAGAGGGGCCCCATGGCTTCAGTGTTTTGGGCTTGGCTGTATTCAGACACTTACTCTAGTCCTGTGTTTGCTTTCTTCTCAGGAATGCTTACCAAGGGTGACAAAGCAGCTTCAGGTTTTGTTTAGCCAGTTTAGCTAGGCCAAGGGAAAGACATCCCCTTCCCCAAATTCCCAACAAATGTCCTAAGGACATGAGGAGGAGGGAGGAGGTGAAGGTAGGAGGAGGGAAGGAGAGGAGGGAAGGAGAAGGGAATGTGAGATGGAGAAGACCCAGCAAGGTACAGACAAACCCCAAGAACAGAGTCTGGAAGTTGATCTGACAGGGTGCACTCTGGGCTGCTCATGGGTGTGACCTGGAGGGAGGGTGCTGTGGATAGCTTTTCTCCCTTCTCTGTTTCTGGCCACCCCATTATCCTCTCTATTTTGAGTAGGTAGCTCTCTGGTTGTCCCTTAGACATCCTGACCTAGTCTTTCTCACCAGCTCCAAGATTGGGAGCACTTGTCCCAGGCAAACAAGACACTTCATTACATGGCCATAGGAATTGGTCCAGAGATGCATCCGTGGACATTATTAGGACATTTGTTGGGAATTTGGGGAGAGGGCTATCTTTCTCTTGGTCTAGCTAAGATGGTATCCTTGAAGTTGCTTCATCACCCTTGGGGAGAATTCCTGAGGCTAAAGCCAACACATGACATAGAGCAAGTGTCTGAATACAGCATGCCCCAAACACTGAAGCCAGGGGGGACCCTCTGTCAGCCAATGACTTTTCTTACTCAAGCCAGCATGACTTGGGTTTCTGTCTCTTGAAAAACAAGGAGTTAACCAGCACAGGGTGACTGAGTTGCTCTCAACCGGAGTTTCCCCACGTGTATAATGATCTCTGTTATGAATTCTAAAGGTTCGGCACTGAAGGATGCCTTGTAGGCCCACCATCACAAGTGCCAATTATTTCAGTACAAAGTCTTCTGCTGTTGCTCTCTCACTTGATCCTTTAAGGAGCCTGTGAAACTCCCAGGCTGGTTAGATGCCCCACTTTCATAGGGAAGAGCTCTGGAGACAGGTGTTGAAGGTGTTAGGTAGCTTCTGTCACCCCTCTCACCTCTGCTCATGGGGGCTAATCTCAAGGTGAGATTCCACCCCACTTCATACCTCTGGGATTCCACTGGGTTCTGCCAATAAGGAAGAGCCAGCAGGGGCTCTAAAGAATGGCAGAAAAGCCAAAGTCTTAATCCCTGTCTCCTTCCCTCCTGGTTACATAGGCTGGCCATGCCCCTTGACAGTGACCACTCCCTTTCTTTGGACCTCAAGGTAGTAGTGCTCCACCTCCACCTGTGCCCTGCCATCACACGTGTAGAATATTCCTTTCTTAGTCAATGCCTGATTTATCCTCTCTGTGTGAGCACTGATGTCCTTGAACACTGACACCCAATGTCATTTAGCTATTTGAATTGAGGTACGTGGACTCTGCATACATACGAGGATTTTTGTATTGCCCGATAGTCTCCCAGGACATCTCTCATCGTCTCATGTTCCTTCAACCCAAGTGAGCCCAAAGTTTTCCCAAGTTTTAGCCCTCCTACCTTGCCCCATGGCCATCTGCCTCTTACCATTTCCTTCTGTATGTTGCACCTTTATCTGTGGGGTGTAGGTGACTGTCAGGGTCTGTCTGAGTCAGTGTCATGACTCGTCATGCTTATGTAATAAGCACTCTATCCACTGAACCACCTCCCTACACTCATAGAGTCTCTGTTGGTGGGAAAAGTGAGAACCCGGCCTGGATTTCAGGAATGTGAGTTAAAGTAAGTAGGGTTAAACGTAGCCATACCCTGTGGCTAGCAGCCAGAGCTGTCCCCAAGAGAGCTAAACACTCATTGACCAGAGAAAGAACTGTGCCTTTGAGAGGACCAAAGCTGGAGAGGATGCAAGGAAGGCCAGAGAAAAGACCCTTTGGGTCTCCACTCTGACAATGAGCTGCTGGGTCTTACAAGCCCCATTACCTGGCGTCCTGCAATTTGGCACATGAGTGTGCCACAGGGCCCCTGTGTGGTGAGCTCCAGGGACCTAAGAGAGGGTTGTGCAGCCAGGCATGAACAAGAATTAAAAAGAAGCAGGCCTGACCTGAAGAATGAGGCTGGGTCAATGAGAGACTCTCAGGGGAAGCTGAGACTTGGGTCGGAACAGTGGGTCATAGCTGGCACAGTTTGGTATATACCCTCCACCCAGATTGGTACAATGCTGGGCTGGGAAGAGAAGAAGACCCTCTCAAACTTGGGCTCAGTTTAAAATTGCCAGGACTCAATGTTGAATATTCTAGCCACAGAAGAGCCACACCTTGGCGAGGCAACCCAAGCCAAGTTTTGCTCTGGAAGCCTGCTGGTCCTGGAACTCCTCCCCTCCTCCACCTCTGGCCCTGGTAGCATTGGAGACATGCACATAGGAACCAAAGCCAGCTCCATGCAGAGCAGTCCATCTGATCCATGACAAACTAGGCAACTGCAGACAGAATGGAAGCACATCTTAGATGTTGTTTTAGCTCCTCTGTCCCCTCTCCCCCAGCTCCAGGTTAGTTCTGCAGAGGGAGGGCAAGCAAGGAGCAAACAGAGGAAGCAGAGGCTGGGACTGTTTGTGTGCCCAGCAGCCTCCCTAGGATCTTGCAAAGTGCTCTCTCTCTCTCTCTCTCTCTCTCTCTCTCTCTCTCTCTCTCTCTCTCTCTCTCTCTCCCCCTCTCTCTCTCCCCCCCCCTTCCCGTAACCCCAGGGATAGGCCCTGGATCCCAGTGTGTAATGCAGTATTGACAACTTGCTTCTTTTCTCAGGAACCAGTTCGGTGCACAACGGATCAATTTGCAATCTGAGCTGCTTCCGGGGGGTCCAGCACCACCGTCGGGGCTAACTCACCTTCCATGAAGTGGACTGAAGGTGGGAGGCAGTGGAGCTTTGAGCAGCAGGGTGTCAGGAGGGTGCTCCAGATCCCCTGAGTCAGCATCTAGGACTAGAACCCAGGGTCTGCATGGCTCTGAGCGCTCGTGTGATTCTCATTGGCGTGTCTGTGCCTGGTGGCTGGGGACATTGAAGCTCTAAAAGTAGAAGCAAGACACCCATGTTCCTGAGCTGAGTGATGGGCAGTCCCCTGAGTGATGCTGTGGGTGGACTTGGGACTTCCTGGGAGAATGTGCTGGGTAGGTACTTGCAGGTAGGGGATGGAGAGGCGTGGCAGAGGGGAGGTGGTGTTCTAGGCAGGAAGACAGTTTGGAGTGAAGGGCCTCAGAACAGGGCACCTTTCTTTCTCTTCTGGAGAAGTGAACCTGAGGGTGTGTGGGGAAAGAGAGAGAGAGAGAGAGAGAAAGAGAGAGAGAGAGAGAGAGAGAGAGAGAGAGAGAGAGAGAGAGAGAGAGCTAGTAACCACCCTTGACTTCAGTTCTAAAGAGAAGCAGAAAGGCCCAAGGAAGCTGCTCCTGTGATGTCAAATCCAGAGGGCTTCCTACAAGAGGAGGAAAGTGGACTGCAGGGCTCACTGATAGGCAGACAAGATACAGAGCATCAGACAGAGGCAAGGTCCAGCCTAAGGAAGACCATCAGGGGCTGGTGGGGGACACAAGAACAGCAGCTGATGCATGCTGGGGTCCTGGTTCTGCCATCGTTAGCTGACTACCCATTCCCACCTCAGTTTGCCCATCTGCAAAATGGGGATAACAATACCAGCTGTCTCTTGGAGGTGGAGTGTGAAGAGGAGACGACAAGCATATGGGTGAACTAGGAGTAGCCATAGACCAGGGCTGGAACCCCGGCTCAGTGCTGCCTAGCTGTGCAATGTGCAGACAGTGACTTAAGTGTCATCGTGTGTGAAATGAGAATAATGGACCTCTACATCACAAGATAAATATGTGCTGTCAGAGAAACAATGTGTCCCTGGCACGAAGCAGCTCCATTCAGGTCTCAGCTTTGTGAGGGAGCAGGCGAGCTGCTGGTACAGTGGCTCTAGTTGGCAGCCCGTCTGACCACTAAGAGCCTCTAGGAATCAAAAGTTGCGATGCTAATGCTGTGAGGTGTCCTACCTGATTGGAGGTATTCACAAATGATATGGATGGTGAGTGACCGAACTGGCCAATAAAGACAGCAAAGCATCCTCAGGTCATGCAGCAAAGAGGAGACAGGATGGAGGAACAAGAGGCAGGGAGAGGAGAGAGACATTCGAGATTCGAAGTCCAAACCACCCAGTCCCAGTGGGTCCCAGGCATCACCTTTGACTGCCTGCAGCTGACGTAGGTCCTGTCCCTATTCCCCACCCTGGAGGGCAGCTGGGCTGTGCTCTGGTCTGGACCAGTGCTCTGCCCAGCCCGAGGCCAATCTCCACCTGGCTCTGATGGCTGCTCAGGCGGAAGTCTGCATGGGCTGCAGCTAGGATCAATACTCTAATCAACACTGTATGGAACCGCCAGCCTTTCTTCCCCATCCCAAGTGCAGAGCAGGGTGTTAGGAGCTGCTGAGATGAGAGAGAGATTAACTCCACCACTGAGAACTCCACTGCATGGATAAAGTACTCAATGGGAACAGGAGGACCAGCAGGAGAAGGCCCAGCTGAGACACAAACAACCTCTCCAGTTGCAGAGAGAGCTTCAGCAGTGCCTGCTGGGCTGTCCTGGCCAGGACAAGAGTCCGGGAACAAGGCTTAGATGACATTGCTACAGCCTGCTTTCTGGTCCTTCTGCTCACCTTGAATTCCTGCTGGAGGCTCTTCCCCTTTGCTGTGCCAGCTCAGTGTTCTCGCTCTGTCCCCTCCCCATCAAAGTCTTGCCCCGGGTTCTGGATCTAGGCTGACTTTTCCCTCCTTGAAGCCCCGCAGTGTCAGGCATAACTGGGGAAGGCCAGCAGTAGGCTCCTATTTCTGTGTCACACCTGGGGCTCCCTGCACACATGCACATACACACACACACACACACACACACACACGTTTGTCTACACCTACACTCGTGGACATGAGAGTTACATACAAGTGCATGCACACACATGGTCAAGAGACCATCCTCTCCTGGACACATAAGTGCCTGCTGCCTCCCCCAGGCTGTCTTCTTCCCAGGTACATGATATATTCTCAGAAGGCCCTCTACAGCTTGTCCTGAGTCCTCTTCCAGAACTTTGCTGAGCCACTGCCCCTCTCTGTACACTTTCCCTCTTCCCTCTTGTGCAAACGCTTGGCTTAATTGAGAGGTGGCTGGTTAGGGAAGGCTCTGTGTGTGTGTGTGTGTGTGTGTGTGTGTGTGTGTGCGTGTGCATGAGCACATATGTACATGCACACGTGTCTAACCCTCATGCCCATGAGTGTGGGTGCAGACAGTAGTGTATGTGTATGTACATGCTTATGCATGCATGTGTGTACCCTCATGCCCATGAGTGTGGGTATAGACAGTAGTGTGTATGTACATGCATATGCATGCATGCATGTGTGTACCCTCATGCGAGTGTGTGCACATGTGTGCATTTCCTGAACTGTGTGAAGCAAGAGACACACAGTAGGGTGTGAAGAATGCATACCTGGAGGCAGAGATGGGGACTGTGGGGAGCTCTGCAGTGACTAGTGTGGGGCTTTCAACTGGCCCAGAATCTGTCAGACTCAGACCCTCAGTGGCGCCCACTATAGGGTTGTGAGTTTTCAGAGCCAACTCAGGAAAGCAGATCCCAGGAAGGGCTGGACTGAGGAGTTTCCCATCTCTCCTTGCCAACCTGGCTGTGTGCAGAGGCTTCTGGCTCTAACTGTGGGTCAGTGCTCCATATGGGCATAGGCACCCTCTGCCCCTGCCTTGCTACCCTCTGTGGGAGCCATAGAGGCATTAGCTCAGGCCTTAGGATCATTCAGGCCTGCCGGATTGGTTGTGTCCTGACCAGCTGGGGAGCCTCTGGTGAGTTACCCATGTTGTGGTCCAAGGCCGAGCACTCCTCAAAGAACAGAAGACACACACGATAATGCAAGTCACACAGCGAGGTTTATTTCCAGCATGCTGGAGGTCCGTGTCCAGGCTCAAAAAGTTGAACCTCTGACCAAGGATCCCCTTTGCCTTCTTTACGAGGTTTTAATGTTTGAATTTACAGGCATGTGACACTACACAGTTATCTATTATCTTTATGGGACACAGGTGGCTTGTTTGAGGTTACAGGCATGGACACTTCACAGTTACCTACTATCTCTATGGCACACAGGTGGCTCAAAACCTTTTAACTCACATCCTGGCCACATCCAGGTGGCCACTCTAATCTCATGGCAAATATCTGGTTGTTTATCTACAGACATTCCTTTAAACTCCGACCTTCTTTACCAGTAATGACTCTCTTTCTTCTGGAAGGGAGTAGGGGGTTTTTCCTCCATCTGTTCCTTTGCTCTGTCAAAGCTAATTATGATGGTGAGTTGACTGTCCCCAACACCCACCCTCTCTCCAGCAGCAGGAGGCCCACCCTTTGGTCAGGATGGCCTCTGTGAGAGGATATGTGTGATGAGATGTCCTCAGGTGTAAAGCAGGATCTTGACCTGTGCAATGCTCACAGGCTATGAGTAATTCTGTGAATTGACTCTTGTAGCTTCTTGCACAGCACAAAGGTGCACAGTGGGAGGGCACAGGGCAGCATTCTACTAGTCAGATACTGTCCTCCAGGCGGGCCAGCCAGTGCTGCTTCCGGGGCCAGGCAGCTCTGCTCTGCAGCCCCTTGGCCCAGCCCTCTCTCCCTCCTGTGCTATGTCTTCCAGGCAAGCCAACCACTGATGAACCTCTTGTCAGAAGTGAAGTCAGCCTGCCTCTGGACACAGTTGTCTCCAGCTCTGTGACATTCTGGAAGGATTGGGTACCTGGACTGGAATGAATGCTAGGTGGTATTGGGCCCAGGTCTTCAAAGTTTGCCTGGGTCCCCCACCTCCCACCTGCTATGGAGGCAGAGAGGCTGGGTCCTGGGCCAAGATGCTAGGTGGCTCCTTGTCTGTGGGTAGGTGGAGTTGGATTAGAAGGGAAGGGAAGCTCAGGAGAAGTTGAACTTGACCTTGGAAAGCTGAGTCTTTCTTAGCCGGGAGACTGGGGTGGAGTGGTCTCCTGGTGGGGTGATCTGGACTAGAGTCCACAGACAAAGGCTAGACATCTGCTTCCCACCTGTGAACTTGGTTAGCCCCACAACCCCTACAGGGCCTCAAGGGCGGATGGCTCAGAGGCAGTGGGCAGGTGTGGCCTTCACCAGTTTGTCATGCCTGAACCCTCCCTGTTTTGTCTTATCCTGACGAGGGTCGTGGGCCACCCACGACCCTGTGGTGTGTGGCTGAACTGCTGAGTCCCTCTCAGCTCTTTCTGTGGTCTGGTGGCAGATTGCATGAGAGAACACATTTTTGCTCCATTAGGATGCCTGGTAAAATGTATGCGTGGATTCCCGATGGCAGCAGAAGCCATCGCACATAAAACATGCAGCAAATGAAACAGTCAGTTTCCTCCTCGACCCGGTAATGACCGCGCTGCTCAGTATCACAGGCCATCAGAGCGCAGGGCTGGAATGGAGCGAGAGCCCCGGTCTCTCACAGCTCGGGGGTAAACAGCCCAGCCTGTGGCAAACAGAATGGGAAAGTTGAAATACAGTTGCTGTTTAGTTCAAGTTGGATATTAATAGCTTCGGGGCTGGGCTCCAAAGGAAAGAGAGGAGGGAAGGAGCTGGAAAAAAGGGAACCGTGAACACCATTAACATCCAATTTCTTCAGAGAACTGAAGGGATGTCTGAGGCTCTGGTTTCTGATCCTGGGGTTTGGGGAGCAGGGGTAGGAGGGAGGAAGGGAACAAGGTGCTGCTGTCAGAAGATGCTGACACAGCTGCTCTTCTGGAAGCTGATCGGAGAATGGGGTGAAATCTCAGAGGCTTGCTGGGATGGGACCAGTTGGGGAGACCTGGGCACCAAAGGACAACTTGAGTCTGCCTGGCATGTGATATTACTGGGCTCTTCCTTGTCATGTGTACCTTGCTTCCTGGCCTTCCCACAGGCCCTTCTGGTCATAGGTCTCCCTCTTTTTTTTCTTGTGCTGGATAGAGGGACCCTAGTCCCTTTGTAGATATGCCACATCCTCACCACTGGGCACAGACCTGGCCTTACAGGAGGTGACCTCCACCAACTCCTTGCTGTGGCAGCCATCAGCCACCCCCGGGTCCTTCTGGGGTACAAAGGGCTCAGCTCTTTGCTGGGAGTAGAGAGGGTGTTCTTGGCTGATCAATGCACCAGATGAAGCTGATTTGACTGGCTTTGTGGCCCTGGCCTTTCTTCTCCATACCCTTCTCTGAGCTAGAATTTCATCCCTTTATGGGATTTGCCTGAAGAGCATTTCCTCAGGAAATCACAGCCTCCTGCTCCCTTCCTCAGACTAAGACCAGCTGAAGATACAGACTCAGTGACCTCTGTGTTTCTTTCTTTCCTTCTTCCAAGAATTCAAATCAAAACTGGGGTCATTTATTTAGCTCCTCTTTGATGAACCCTACCCGATAACTCACTCTCCTTCACCTCAATGGTGTTCTTTAGGAACAGAGAACCTGGCAGGAAAGACAATTTTTCAAACCTTTTATTGACAACCTCTGTTCATATACACAATGCATTCTGATCATAATTTCCTTTCACCTCCCTTGGAGGGTGTGAGAGAGATGTCTCAGTCCTAAACACTCCACTGTCTCTTCTCAGCACTTTGATGAGTTTTGAGTCACTCAGTGGTCACCACCATCTGAAAAGAGAAGCTTCTCTAAACAAAAGTGAGAATAGCATTAATAAGTGGGCATAAACCCAAATATTTACAGAGTGGTTGGGTGGGAATACTGTATCTATTTACCCAGACAGTAGTAGCTTCCCCCCAAGGGTTTATAACCTTGTCAGTAATCGGCTTTGGATTAGGTTTTCTGAATGAGGCATGGATTTCCTCCCATGGAGCAGGCCTCAAATCCAATCAGAGAGCAATTGGTTTCTCCCATAACAGACACATCATCACTGCACCAGTTGGAACATTTGGCCTGACTGGCCAGCTGGGCTGCTTGCAGAGTCCTCTGTTGGTCAAGACCATTGGGGACTTTTCTCCTCCAACAGGCTGCAGAGCACGAGGAAAGAGAATTTCTGTTCAAAAACAAAACCAAAAAACATAAAAAGGAGCCTGGCATGGTGGTGCACACCTTTAATACCAACACTCAGGAGGCTGAGGCAGAAGAATTGCTCTGAGTTTGAGATTAACCTTTGATTCAGTGTGAGTTCCAGGTCAGCCTACACTTAAAAAAAAAAGAGGGGTCGGGGAGAGAGAGTAGGGGAGAGAGAGAGAGAGAGAGAGAGAGAGAGAGGAAGAAGGATAATGTCATGCTGGGTGGTTGACCTAGGACGAGTCAGCTCTCTGAGCCTCAGTGCCATGGATGGTGATATGAAGTGTAATGTTGGGTATTGGGACTACTAGGCCTTCAAAGCAGATGCTGCAGAGGAACATCTTTGCCCTTTGTAGGGACTTAGATCAGTGTCCTCTGACTTTTGTAACAAATTTCCATCAATTCAGTGGTTTAAAACATGGACATTTGTTATCTTCAAGCTCTGGAGGTCACCTTTCTTTTACTGTAACAAAATACCTGAGACATCAACTCAGAAAGAAGAGAGGTTTGTTTTGTCTCTTCTTTTTCTTCTGCTTTCTGTGCAGTATTTCCATCCCCAGCTAAATGCGGCTTTGGTCTGAATCACGGGTCTTGGGGTTCAGCCGACATCATTGTCATCAGGAGGGCACACACCACTGGGCTCCACCTGGAGGTCCTCACTCTACAGCCTACGTTTCTACAAAGGTCTCTGATGGTCTTCTCTGGTGGTTGGGGCCCAGGCTTTGAGAAGCACTGGTTTCTAAATGCTAGTCGGGCTGCATACGGGCCTCCGCAGCATTTGTCAAGAAGCCAGACTACTGAGCCCTTCTCCCAAAGACTTGGCCCCACTCATCTGGGGATGAGTCGTGTCTGCTTCTGCTCCCCAGTGACGGATGTGAAGCTGCGTCTGGGAATCTCAGGCTGCATAGTCTACAAAGCTCCCATTCTTTAGAAACAGTTTTATGGAGCAAGCCACACATAGTTAATGAGTTCAATTGGATGCATTTTGGCAGGTTTCGTTTGTTTGTTTGGTTTGTTTTTTTCAACTATATTTTTTAATGTTTTAATTACCATATTAATTTTGCACAATAATGGGTTTCATTATGACATTTTCCAACAGGTCCATAATGTATTTCATGTTTGCTCTCCTTACCCTTTCATATTCCTCCTCTCACTGATTCCCTTCTCTTCCCAACTTCTCCCCCTTCTATTTCCATGTAATTTTTGCTGACCCAATGAGTTCCGTTAGGTCTGCTTACAGGAGCATGGACACCTCACCAGTGGCCATGACCGAAGCACTGAAGATGTTTTTCTGAGATGGGGTCTTGCTCAGTAGCCCTGTCTGGGCTTGCTATAGAACCCAGGCTGGTCTTGAACTTGGCAATCCACATGGCTCAGCACCCCCAAGTGCTGGGGAGTGTGTGTCGCCATGCCCAGGTAAGTTGACTATCTCAGGTATATGGAAAGGTAACCTCCAGAGCTGTAAGAAAACACCTGTGCCTTGTGACCCATCAACACAATGAAGATACTAGAGACATCATTCCCTCTCAAAGTTTTCTCATGTCCTTGGTCATGTCCATGCCTCCCCTCTTCAGAGGTTTTATAGCTGGTGGTCCTAACGTGGATTGATGGTGAGTATGGGGGTTCTCGGGTGAGAGAGGACGTGTGCTCAGTCAGTAGTAGTAAACCGATAGTGTCTTAAGCTTGGAGAAAGAGCGTTAGATAAGAAGTTGACAAAGCAGATAATTTGGGCAGGTGACAGTGATCTGAGGGTTAATGTTGGTTAAAGTTATATAAGAGGACCCCCTCAAAAAAAGTGAAAGATAAGAGAGGGAGTGGGCTGCAAGGAACTGGGAACTGGGGACGGCTGGGAAGCGTTCAAGGAAGTCACCATGTAGCCTGAGGGGCTGATGATGGTGTCAGGGAGAGACCAAGCCCTGGGAAGTTGAGTCCAAACCTACACCACAGCACAGCACCATACTCAGGGGAGGGGCAGCGGGAAACTGCACAAGAGGACTTCCTGGGAACAGCCTCCCAAAGGAGAAGAGATGCCCTGACTTCAGGTCCTCTCTTCTTCCTGTCTTTCCTGCATGGCTTGCAGTGAGTGTGTGTGTGTGTGTGTGTGTGTGTGTGTGTGTGTGTGCACGTGTGCACGAGTGTGTTTTATTCCTTTGCTAAGTTGTTCTTTATTCAATCAAGAATCAACTGACTTCTTTTCCTATTGTGAGCTGGGTACTGTTGAAGGCTGGCAGGTTCCTTGCCCCTGAGTTCATAGTCTGGTAGGAAGCTGGCTTCTAAATATTCTCTTTAAAGACCTGAAGGAGAGCATTCTGTGGAGGCCTCAGGAAGGGTATTTGCAGGCAGGTGGGGTGGTGGACAACAGCAGGAAGAGATGGCTGTCCTTGCACAGTCCACCCCTCCATGCTGTCATTGCATTGCAAGGATTATGTTGTCATCAAATGCAAATGAGTGACCAGTATTGTCCAGTGTGTTCCAGATCCAAGGGAGACTCGCCGGGGAGCTTGTTCCAAAGGCAGATTCCTGCTCACCTCCACTCACCCCACCATGACCCACTGATGGGGGGTTTTCAGAGGGGTCACCAGTGATTCCAGATTCTCAATGTAACAAGTCCACAGATAACCCCTGTCAACAGAGGTGTTTCATCATAAAGTTCACACGGAGAAGAGGAAACTCCTAGATGAGCAGCTCAAAGCCTCACAAGGTCAGCACACCCTAGGACCAGCACCCAGGCCATCCTTAGCCTCCAGCAGGGCCCTGTGCCCTCCTTCAGCCTCTCCCCTCCTTCCACGGAGGGTAACCACCATTATGGATTCTAACTCCATATATTAATTTTGCCCTTTCCTTCGAACTTTACATAATGAAGTTGTACAACATGTACTCATTTGTGTTCGGCAAAATTTTCCTTCGTGTTCCTCTCAGGCATTATTTATACTGCACGCTGTAGTTTCTTCATTCTCATTGATGTGTCGTATTCCTTCGGATGATTATACACAATTTCTTTTTCTTCGATTGACGGGTATTTGGATTGCTTCCAGTGGGGCCATTAGGAGTTGTGTGGCTGTGAAGTTTTGTAGATGTATGCATTTCTGCCCATGTCAGCTCGTGAAGGGCTGCCCATGGAGAGGCCCCCAGGGACCCCCACTTCTTGCCTTCACATTCTTGTGTGACTCCCTCCCCAGTTACGAATTCACTTTTAATGGGATAGGGCAGAAGTAATGGTACATCTCATCCTAGATTCGGTCATGAATAGGTGGCAGGTCTATCTTGAGTACTACAGATGTCTCACCCACTCTGAAGACAGCCTTCCAAAATGTTGGACACTTCCCTGTGGGGTACCCCTGTGGCAGAGACCCCAGGGAGTTCCTGACGAATGGAATCCTGCCCACAGCCAGGTGAGCGAGCTTACAAGAAAGTCCACAGGAGGTCAGTCAAGCCTGCAGATGAGGCCACAGCTTCCCTCACAGCCTTGATGGCAACTCCCTGAGCAGCTCTGAGCCACAGGCCCACACTCCGCTCACTTAGCCTGGCTGGAGTCCTCATGCACAGAAACTGTTGGTAATAAGCACTTGTTGTTCTAAGCCGTTACATTTTAGGGTAATTTGTTACACAGCAATAGATAACTAACACACTGCCAAGCTCTTGTCTAGAGGGATGGTATTCGTTTGAACTCCTGCCAAAAATCACAAGAGCTTCAGTTGCTCTGTGTACTTGCCAACACGTGGTATTGCCTGTCTTTGTTGCTTTGGCCGTGATGGTGGTTCTGTGCCCACATTACATCATGGCTTTAATTTGCATTTCTCTGAAGAATGTTGCAGTTGGGCACCATGTGTTCATCAGTCGTTCCAATACCTTCTCTTGTGAAGTGCTCCTTCAAGCTTCAGCTTGTTTTTCTAGTGGGTGATTTATCTTTTCCTTGTTTGTTTCAAGGGATTCTTGTCATGTTCTGATTAGGAGTTCTGTGTTGGACATCTGTTTTGAAAACACCCTCTACTATGTTGTGGCTCGCAGTTTCACCTGTTCTTTTTACCTTTTCCTTAAAGTTATTTTTTTTTTAAATTTTCAGAAAAAAATAGAAGTAATGTGAATTTTATTACAACTTTCCCATATTCACCTTTTGTGCATATTTGACCTCAGTTATCATTGGATAGTCTTGGAATACTTCCTCACACACATTCGCACACACACACACTTTTCTGAACCACTAGAGAGTAAGTTACATACATGATGATCCTTACTCCGTGCCTATGTCTTCGACTATTTTCTTCCATGACCACACTCAAGTTATCACCCTCAATCAATTCGGCATCGATACAATACCCTGATCCAGTCTATTGTCTGGGTGCCAAGTCTCTCAGTTGGTCTAATAATATGCTTATGGAGTCTTCCCTTCCAGCACTGAATCCGTCTAGGATCTGGCATTGTGTTCGGTTGACATGTCTTTTTAGTCTCCTTTAATCAGGAACATTTCCATATCTTTTGTCGTTTATGACACTGACATTTTGAAGACTATAGTCCCTCCCCTTCTCCCCTCTTAAATAGAATGTTCCTCATTTTGTTCTTCTGATATTTGATTGTGATTAGAGGAAGTACTGTACTGTCAGCTGGCATCACATGTAAATGACGTTGGGTCTCACACTTGATATCACCCCATGTCCCTTGTTAATGATCATGAGTTTGGTCACCTGTCTAAGCTGTCATCCAGATGCACCTTTGGAGAGCTATAATCCACCCTTGAAATTAATAATCAAATTCCGGGCGGTTTCAAGCTAAGACCATGAAAAGATTATGCCACTCCCCAGGATGTCCCCTAACTTAGCATGTTCATTCCGGCTGGACCCAATCTTTACTAGAATGGTCCAGAAGCCTGGTGTTTTCCAACCCCAGCACTCCTACTGCTGTCCCCAAACCATGAAGTCGAAACCCTTTGAGGTAGCTCTATCTTATTTATTTATAAATTATTTATCTGTGGATTTTTAAGGTAGGATCTCCTATGTACCCAGAGTAGCTTGGAATTTATGGTGCTCTGGTCTCTGCTGTCAGAGAGCTGAGATTATAGACATGTGCCACCACAACCAGCTCTGGATTTTAATGTCATCTAACTTAGTGGAGTTTCTTTATAGTTAATGTCCTTTGTATGCAGTTTAAAACAATGTGTTTTTTTTTTTGCCTACCTTATCCTCTTGAAAATATTCTCCTAAAACCTTTGGCAGGCAGGTAGGTCTATGATCCGTTTGGGATTACTTTTGTGGCCTGTGCTGTATTGAGGTGGGGGTTGCTGTAGTTGGAATGTGTTGGAAACAAAGTCCCCAAGGCATCAGTGTGGAGAGGTGAGACCTCAGGGAAGGGATTAAGTCATAGGGGCTCAGGGTTCTTAATGGATAAATGCCATTATTGAGGGAATGGTTTAGTTATCAGAAGTAGGTTTCTGAGAAGGGTGAGTTGGGGCCCTACCCTCTCTGTCTTGCATCTATCTTTGCCCTCTGCCTTCACAGCAGGATGACATGACTCAGAGGCTGGCACCATGCTACTGGACTTCCCAGCTCCAAACAAACTCAACTGTTCACAGTTCACCAGCTAGAATGTTCTATTGTAACAGAAGAGGGACCCAGATGGAGGTCCAGAAAAACTTTTTTTCCATATGGAAATCCAATTGACCCAATAATTTTATTTGTAAAAGATAATATACTCATTCTTCCCCCTTCTAAGGAGTTTGGATGTGGTAGCTCATGCCTCTAATCCCAGAAATTGGGAGGCTGAGGCAGGAGGATTATTGCTTGTAGGTCAGCTACACAGTGAGTTCCAGGCCAGCCTGAAGAGTAAGATGTTGTTACATCAACAAACACAAAAGGATTCAAAGGCAGTAGAGTTAAGGCTGAACTCTCCTTTGAGTCCTCAGTGCCCTCTCTGAAGGGACCAGCCTACATCCCAGTTGATAATGCCCTTCCATTTCCTAAGCATTTCCACACATCTGGGCACTGGGTTGTGTTTCTCCCCCTTCCTAGAGTGTGTGACTCACTCTGCACTCGACAGTATATCTTGAATTCCTTCTCGTATGGGACACAGAGCTCCATGATTCTTTTAAACAGCTGCACAGGATTACATGTCAGAGTACATTTTTAAAAGCAGTTTCTTTAGTCATTCATGAGATTTTAAGTTGGTTCTAATTTTTGTTCTGCTGCCAGGATGGTTTCAGGGTTAACCCACTTTCTGGGCGATTCCACTGTGAAAATGGAGGTGTTCCAAGAGAGGTCCATTGAGTGGAACACCTGAGAGGTAGACACACACAAGATGAACTTAAGGCTGGAAGGCTCTGGGGTCATCCTAGCTGGAACCAGGCAGAAGAGGCTGGTCCCTGCACAGACTCACACAGCTAGTTAGCAGCCAGAGAGGCATGAAGCCCAGGCCCTCTGTCCTGCCCAGGGCACAGCCAACCTCCCAGGCCACCAAGTTCCTGATAATGCCCTGTCCTTCTGGCCCACCATCCTGCTGAGCTGGCCAAGGCTCGGCTTCCTGCCCGAGCTCCTGCCCCCTGCTCCCACAAGTCAGGACCACACCATGGGGGGGGGGCAGAGCCTACCCAAAGAATCCATTTGTTTAAAAATGCCTTCACTTTCCAAGTTGCCCCTGCGGGACAGGCAAAAGCAGATTGGGAAGCAAGAGAAGCTGCAGCCCTTAAATCACATGTTGGGCCAAATAATCAAAGAATCTTCCCAAAATTTGTCAACGGCGGCGCTGGGCCTGGCTGCTCAGTAATGACTCTCTTGATGACAGATCTCGAGAAAATGCGTTTTGGAAGCAATCAGTATATGCTGAATAGGGTTCTATTTTACAAGCATTTTATCTACTCTTAAGGACATGGGAGATGAGGAAAACAGATAAGCCTCTCTATTAATATTGATTAGACCATTATATATCTGAAAAAGAGATTTTAGTCAGAGATGATTGCACCTCGCCCCAGCAGCCTTCCTTCTCGAGTCGAATCGTTTAATCTGCTGTTCGGCACCGGGGTGTGGGGTGAGGCCCACGCAGGCTCTGCGCTGTCACGCTGGGCAGCGGGCAGGAGAGGAGCCAGGCGAGGAGGCGAAAGGCACATACATGCTTCCTCATCAGCTGCACCAGGCTCAAAGGGAGAAGGAACAGAAACATCAGTAGCAGAGAGGATCGAGCCTGGATCTGGAAGAGCTCAGAAGTGGAAGCCACACACCTTCTTCTGGGTGTGGGCAGCTTAGAGAATGAGGAAGGGTCAAAGGTCATGAATAGGCCTTTTTCATCTTGATCCCCAAAGAAAATGGCCAACATTCAGTGTCTGTCCTTGGGCTGGGTACATAGCTCAGTTGGCACAATAAAATAAAATATAATAATGCAAACATAAACAGTGCCAGAGCTTTGCCACTAGATTAGTAAACATTTAAAAAACCAATGTCAGGGCTGGAGAGATGGCTCAGTGGTTAAGATGTGTGCCTGCAAAGCCTAACAACCCCAGGTTCGATCCCCAGTATCCACATCAAACCAAATGCACAAAGTGGTGCATGTATCTGGAGTTCACTTGCAGCACCTAGAGTCCCTGGTGTGCCCATTCTCTCCTCTCTCTCTCTCTCTCTCTCTCTCTCTCTCTCTCTCTCTCTCTCATCTGTCTCTGCTTGCAAGTAAGTAAAATCAATAAATTAAAAAATTAAAAAACAACATAACATCCAGTGCTGGTAAGATTGATGAAAAAATGCATTCTTGTGTGTTTGTTGGAACTGGAGATGAATGAGGATAACCTTTTCTTTTTGAAAAATTTATGTGTGTGTGTGTGTGAGTGAGTGTGTGTGTGTGTGTGTGTGTGTGTGTGTGTGTGTGTGTGTGTGTGTGTGAGTGCAGGCACACATGCCACAGCATGTGCTGGAGGTTCAAGGACAACTTCGGGTGTCATTCCTTAGCTTCCACCTTGCTCGAGGCAGGGGTTCTCATTGGTGTTCACTGCTTTAACCAGGCTAGCTGACTGTCCAGCTGCTGGCCAGTCCTGTCTCCTCTTCCCTTCTCGCCATATGCTCACAAGGATTACAGGAACCCAGCACAGTGTCCAGCTTTGACTTGGGTTTCAGGAATCTGAACTCAAGACACAAACATTTGTGAAGCAAGAGCTTGATCCACTGAGCCATCTCTCCAGCTCTGAAATGTTTCCTTTAAACAACACTGAACTCATTGTTGAACTGGAGTGTAGACTTGTACCTGCTAAGCCCTAAGTTGGGATCTGAGGAAGAATATTGAGTGGAACTCGGTCCTGGTCATTGCCGAGTGAATCATTTAGCAGAAGAAACAGAAGAATTAGGAAATGAAGATGCAAGGAGATATTTTACAAACTGTGAAGAGCCGTCAAGGAAATATAAAGGAAAGGTGGTGGGGGTGGTCAGAGAGAGCTTTCCCAGTGAATGGCTGTGAGCTGAGTCATGAATGACAAGAAGCAGAAGGTCACATGAAGAGGAGAATGAGGTCCTGGCAGGCAGAACAGTGGGTGCAAAGGTCCTGTGGTGAGAGAGCCGTGGATGAGCTAAACAGAAGCCTGGGGGAACACAGTGGTTAAGGAGAACATGTGGGCAGCAGCTGGAGGAGTGAGTGGGTGGGCAATGTTCTGTGGGTGCTGATTGCTTATGTGTCGGAGGATCCTGCAGGGGTTTTAGCAAGGGCAACGCACTATTGCCATTACTGTTTGCAGAGGTCATCACTGGGATTGATATGACGTTGGGGGGGCAGTAATAGAGGAAATAGGAAGGACAGTCAGGGACCCAGGGAAGCAGTGAGTAGAGGAAATGATGGTGGCTGAGACGAGGGCATTATCATGGGGGTGCCTATGAGAATCTTCACAAGGATGTGGGACCAGCAACACCACCAGGGGAGGTGATCAGACATACCAGAGATTTATGCACACAACACTCATGATGGCTTCAGTTAAAGACCAAAGGATGCAATATCATAGATATAGGCAAGAGGGCAAAGGGTAGGGAGACCAGAACGACCATGGAGTCAGGAAAATTACTGTGTTAGAAACACATTAGGGGGCTGGAGAGATGGCTCAGCAGTTAAGGAACTTGCCTCCAGTGCCTAAGGCCCTGGGTTCAATTCCCCAGGTCCCACGTAAGCCAGACCTACAAGGTGGTGGCCCTGGTGCTCTCTCTCTCTCTCTCTCTCTCTCTCTCTCTCTCTCTCTCTCTCTCTCTGCTTGAAAATGAATAAATAAAATATTAAAAAAGAAACATATTAGGGATACAGGAAAAGGCTTACATCATATCTTAAGTGGCAAAATCAAGCCACAAAACTGAAAGCATATTATGATACTGTGTGAAGAAAGTCACTTTTTTTTCCCCATCTAAAATAAACAGCAAAATGTTCCTGGTAACTTTGGGCAACCAATTTTTATTTCCACTTTTGAGTATTTCCCAAATGTCTTATAATAAGCACCTAATTTTACAATTGAGAAAGCAAAAATCATTTTAAATAACAAGTAAATCTCTTTAAGACCTGAGAGGCAGGGACTTGATTGGGGAAGAGAGGCGCGAGTGGGGAGAAAGAGAGAGGGGATGGAGCAAGCTTCTAGCCATCTTCAGCAAAGGGACTTGGGCTGAGACCCTCCTGCCCAGGAGGTGCTTCCTAAGACGCTCAGCTTTCTCTCCTGGCTATGCCTCTTCTGTTTCTCAGTAGTAAGGTGTGTGCTACTGCTTGAATGTGAAATATCCCCCACAGGCTCGTGTATTTGAAGCTTTTTGTCCCCAGTTGATGGTACTACTTGGGGAGATTGTAAAACCTTCAGGAGTTGGAGTCTAGCTAGGAAAAGCAGGTCATTGAGGGGTGGCCTTGAGGTGCAGAGCTCAGCTCTGACCTGCTTCCTGACCTCTTCCACCAAGATATGAACCAGCCCCCACCACCATAGCTACAAGCCCTCCTGCTGCCCTGCCTCCCCAGCTGTGATGGACTTAAAGCATGAACCAAAATAAAGCTATCCTACCTCAAGTTGCTTTAACCAGATAGTTTATCTCCATGATGAGGCAAGTTACTAATACAGTGTGTTATGGTCCTAAAAGGTTCCTCCGTTGAAAGCTTGTCCCCATGTGACAGTTCAGGAAGCTCCATAGACACCTCCCACTCGGGGAGGTGTCTCTAGCCAGAGCCCAAACCTAGATGCAAAAACTAATTGGTCAGGTATAGACCAATCAGCTGTCTCTCTGACTTACCTAGGGGAACTCTTAAAAGGCTTCACTTAAACAAAGGCTGGTCTCTTCCTCATGTGGCAGGCCAGCAGAAGGACCTCTGAATTTCCAGAGCTTGGGTAAGGGGGGCAGGTAGGGGCTTTTTCCCACATGAACCTTTCCTTCTCATGATGAGAGCCCTCTGATATCTTTCCTTCTTCTGCTGGTTTGGCTGAATAGCATAAATTCTGTTAAACTCTCCACATTTTCTCCCCACACTGGTGACTGGAGAACTCTGTAACTCCCCATGTTCCCTTAATTAATAAAATCTCCCACTATACCTTAATATCTGTTTGTCTATGAATTTAATTCTTTAACTTTGTGGACAAGAATCCAGGTACTCCTTAAATTGTGAGGTGCATTGGAATTTTTGAGCTGGGCATTATCTAAATCCTAACCCCCAGCTATGGTACTATGCAGAGGTGATCAGATCATGAACATGCCACTTTCATCCATGGGTTAATCCATTGCTGTCTGTATAGCTGAATGGGCCTGAATGAGCTCTTGGGAGATGGGAAATAGCTAGAGAAAGTAGGTCACTGGGGACGTCTTTGATGTGTATATTTCATCTCTGAATTCTTCTTTTACGCCCCCTCTTCCTCCTGACCTCCATGAAGTGAGTAGCTCTCCTCTGTCATGATGTTTCTGTCTCATCACCACCTCAATGAAATGAATCCAGCTGACCATGGACAGAAACCTCTGAAACAGTGAGCCAAAAGCAATCTTCCTTCATTAAGTTGATTTCTTCGGGTGTTTTGTCACAGTGATAAAAGCTACCTAGACAAGATATCTTTTAAAAATATTTAATTAATTTATTTGCAAGAAGAGAGATAAAGATAGATTATATATGTATATACACACATATATATGTATACATATATATGGAGAAAGAGAGATAAAGAGAGGGAGCAAGTGCATCAGGGCCTCCAGCCACTGCAAACGAACTCCAGATGCGTGTGCCACTTTGTACATCTGGCTTTATGTGGGTACTGGGGAATCAAGCCTGAGTTGTTAGGGTTTGACAAGTGCCTTAACCATTGATCAATCTCTCTAGCCCCCAAGATATCTTAGTATGCTTTGTTTTTCTAAAACAGAGTCCCACAAGCCAGATAATTTAAAAAGAAAACAATTTTTATTTCTCACAGTCTTGGAGGTTGGGAGTGCTTGGTTGAAAGCCCTGTGAGGGCTTTTTTGCCGTGTTATCCCTTGGTAGAAGGCAGAAGTGTCAGACAGCATATGTGTGAGAAAGCAAGATATGGAACTCACAGCTGTAGTCCTTTTGAAAGTTTGTGTTTTGACATTTCCATATATGTATATTACATCTTAACCTTGTCCCTCTGTGCCTCAGTGTACTCCTTCTCATTCCTCACCAGTGGTTATGAAGAGAATAAATCCCCCCTCCAGATAGCTTTCACTGTCATTAGCTCCTGAGCTCCTCCTGTATCGATCATAGAACGCTGACTGGCTCCATCCTGGGCAGGGCTTGTACAGGTAACTACATCTGGTCTGAGTGCATGTCTTTGCCACAGTTCCACAGTGTTTCTCCCCCTAGTCTAGCTCCTATATTTTTTCCTTCCCTTCTTCTGTGATGTTCTCTGAGCCCTGGAGGGGATGATATATATGTCTTATAATCAGCATTAATCTGCTCCTGAGGGAAGAGTCCTTGCGGCCTAATCAATTCTTACACATCCTACCTCTTATGCTGTCACACTGAAGATTTTATTCCCAGCAGTGCTTGGGCGGGGGTGTGGGGGGGGATGAGAGCATTCCAACCCAAGCCTCTGGTTGTTAAGCTTCAAGTTTGCATAAGGGCTGAGATGTGCAGTGCTGGGGCTCTGTCCATGGCTGCCCATCCAGGAGACTTTCCTGCTCTGTCTAAACACACTAGGTCTTCCTCAGTAGAGGTCATGAATGTGGCTTCTAGGAGCGTGGACTTTGGACCAGACAGTCTGGGCTAGAATCAGGGCTCTAGCACCTTCTCAGTTCATTGCTACCAACTGTAAAAGGGGGACATTATCAAAACGTGGACTCCCCTTATTTCAACTGGTCCCCACTCAGGGCTAGCAATTCTGCTGAAAACCTGAGTGTGGCCATCACATTTGCCAGCAGACCACGTTAGCTTGGCTTCCCCTTCCCGGAAAGATGAGCTGTGTCATTCCTGAGGTGTTTAGAGTCAAATCCAAACTCTTTACCATGGCATTTCAGGGCTCCATCAAGTCTTCCAATGGAAAAGAAGGAGGCGCCAATCATGGTGGTGGGCACCCGAAGTTCCCAGCACTCACACAGCTGAGATGGGGTGTCAGGAGCTCCAGGCCAGCTTGGGCTGCAGCCTGAGTTTGAAGCTTGCCTGCGCTAATCAGTGAGGACCCGTTTTAGCCTCATGCTCCCCCCCCAAAATAAATAGAAAGTTAAACAAGAAGTACTATTCTTGTTTTTAGATTAGCAATGCTTTCAAAATGAAAATCATCCCAAATATTTGTGGTGAAACTCCTGAAGCCTCGTGCTGCTCAGGTGTGTTGAGGTGTGACCAGGAGACCGAGAAGGGGTCCTGGAGGAAGACCATGAGGCCCGTGGGGATAGGAAGGCCAGAGAGGGAGTGTTTCCAGCAGGATTAAAGGCCCCTGGAAGGGAAAATAAGATGGAAATAGAGAACTCACCAAGGCCTTGGCCATGGGCTCCAGGGAGCAGTGGGGAGCGAAGGCAAACTGACCAATGCAGACGACAGAGTTTCATGAGTGGGGACAGTACAGCACTGTGTTCGTCTGTATGTGTGTGCATGGTTCTGTGTATGCATGTGCATGCTGTAAATGTATCTGTATATGTGTATATTTGTCTCGGTGCACATACACCTGTGCGTAAGTCATGCAGACGTGTGTAGGTGTGTTAATGGATGTGCATGCATGTATCTGTGTACATGTGTGACTGCATGCATGTATGTGAGTGCATGTAGGAGCACGTGTCTCTGTGTGTGGTGTGTGCACATGTGTGTATCTGTGTTGATGACAGAGGTGGTAGTTGAGGTAAGAGGAGGCTGAGGTGAAGTCTGAAAGGTCAGGAGAGCTCTGGGGTGGTGAGGACTCAGGAGGACCACGTGAGGAACCAATGGACAACAGGAAGGATCAGCCTCAGAAAACTGGGACATTTGCTAAATAGGGGGATGAGTTATGGGGGACAAAGCTCAGCTTAAGCTCATGAGGAAACATGAAGGGAAGTGCTGGAGTCTGCAGATAGCTTTAGGTGGGGGTCTGCTGGCGTCTCCATGATATTGTGACTGAGTCAGGTGGTCTCTGCCTGAGAGGAAGCCCTGTTCTGATGGGGTGTGATGTGATGTCTACTAGGACTTTATGGCAGGTAGGTTAGTGACTCAAGGGTCTCCAGAGGGAAAGATACAGAATGTGCACATGTGCCTCTCTGATCTCTTGGCTCAGCCCTCTCTGGGTCTCTGTCTCTGTTAGTCCTGGGAGTCCCAGAAGTCAGAATTGTCCACTGTCTTTTCTCCAGGTCAAGGGCCAAAGCCTTCAATTCCCATGGGGTCAGGCAGTCATTGAGTGGAATGGGAAGTGGACAAGTCAGTGCAAACAGTCTCCTGCCAGAGTGGTGACAACTGCGCTCCTGCAGAGCACTGGTCTCTTAGGGGACAGCTCCTTGGAGACCCGAGTCAGTCGTCACCTCTAGAATTAGTGCTCAGTGATCCTTCTTTTTTCTTCTTTCGAGGTAGGGTCTCACTCTAGCCCAGGCTGACCTGGAACTCACTATGTCATCTCAGGGTGGCATGGAACTCACATCAATCCTCCTACCTCTGCCTCCCAAATATTGGGATTAAAGGCATGTGCCATCATGATTTTTAAGCGAAGTTAAAAATCTCTTGATTAAAACAAAAACAGTCCAAATCTATTTGCTCTCAGCAGTATTTGAAACAACACAGGAATAAATAAATAAAATAAACCAACAGATGGAATGTCACTCTGCTACATTATGGCTTGCAGCCCCTTCAGTCTGGTCTCATCCCTGCAGTGCTGGGGTGAGTCACACATGGAGCTAAAGCCATGCATAGTGCTATGGTTTAATGAGCTTGTAACGGAGTGGGATGAAAGCTTCCTCCTCACCATGCTGTCCCCCAGCTCTCAAATACACTCGAATATACGTCAGCCCATTGCAAAGGAGGGGCAGATGTCACTGAGAATGGACCTTAACTTCAGACCTGAGTTTTTGTCTTTCTTTTAAAATAATATCTTCATTGATCTACACATGCATGTGTAAGTGTGTGGGGGCACATCAGGGTCTCTTGCTGTTGCAAACGAATACCAGATTCATGAACTACTTTTTTTTTTTTTTTTGCATTTGGCTTTACGTGAGTGGCTGGAAAATTGAACCTGGACCAGCAAGCTTTGCGGACTAGCACCTCTAACCACTTAGCTATCTCCGCAGCCCCTCTTTTCTCTCTTAAAATCATTTTTGTATGTGTGTGAGTGTGGGTGCACATGTGTCACCGTGTGTATGCTGAGGTCAAGAGGACAACTTTCTGGAATCCGTCCTCACCTTCTACCTCATTTGAGGCAGGGTCTCTCATGGTCATTGTTGCCAGCTTCTGGGGAATCCTTCCTCCCTGCCTCCCATCTCAAAGTCAGCATGCTGGGATTACAGAAGCCTGTCTATTATGGAAAAAAGACATCTGCCTATAATTTAAGAATGTTCCATGTGGTGGTTTGATTCAGGTGTCTCCCATAAATCTATGTGTTCTGAAAGCTGATGGCAGTTTTGGAATTGGTACCTTGTTGGAGGTGTGTTGTTGCAGGTGGGCTTATGGGAGTTATAGCCAGCTTCCCCTTACCAGTGTTTAGCACACCTTCCTGATGCTGTTTGCAGTGCTGTGGCAGAGGTGATGTCCACCCTCTGCACATGAGGTCATTTTCCCTGCCATCATGGAGCTTCCTCTTGAGTCCATAAACCAAAACAAACCCATTCCTCACACAAGCTGCTTTGGGTCGGGTTCTTTTCTGCACAGCAACAAGAAAGCTGACTGATCATTCCAGAAGTGGCTGGATCTGCATGAAATTCAGAAGGGATCAGTCATCCCCTGACTCAGAGGGTCAGAAAGGACTAGAAAATTCTGGGCTTAGATGGGAACTGAGCCAGAGATACCCAGCCTAAGGGAAAAGGGAATTAAGGAGCAATGAAAATAAAAATTTTATTAATTTGCTCCATGAATTTATTCCTTCATTTACTTAATTATCAATTCATTGCCTGTTGATATACTAACCAGCAGTTGGTGAGAAAATGGGAAGTGTTAATATTAAAGAAGATGCTTATTCTTGAATGAGATGTTGTGCACAGAGAGTTCTGTGTTCAGGAGCAAGATGGCTCCCTACAGGTGTACACTGACTGGGTCTGTGGGGGGCCTGGGGAGACAGTCAATTGGATGGGAAATGACTCAAACTAATGCTTGAGAAGTTGTTGGCCCATCTGTGAAGATAGCTAACAAGAAGTAATTTGGGCTCCAAATGAAATTTGTAAGGTTTCCAAGAATCAGGCCAACTTGGTGTTATTAGCATTTTATTCATCTTCAGTAAAATTGGTTGCACTAGCCTGAGCCTATCTAAACTCTACTCTAAGGAAGAAGCAAAGGGCTGTGCGCCGGTGTGAGCTTCAGAGAGGATGACACACAGCTCTATGGAGGCCACCTGTGGTGGTGGCAGTAGACATAAGGGAGGGGACAGAAAGGTACATCTCTAGGTGACAAAGAGAGGACTGTGACATTGTTCTTACTGGAAGCTGGGAAGTTTAGAACACCTGAGCCTCATGCACACTTGATGGTCGGTTCCTCTGATGGTGCTCAGCGTTTGGTGCTGTGAGACGCCTGGGATGTGTGAGGATGATAAAGGCCCTTTCCCTCACCAGGAAGGCGACAAGATCAGCAAGACTGTCTCTTCATGCACATTCACGGGGGTTCATCCATCCTAGTCTAAATCCCTTGGATCTGGTCCCTTCACCCTTCTGCTGTGATTTGGGAAGCTGAGGACAGTGAGTGGTGATGGTCTGAGTTCTCAAAGCTGATGGAGAGGCAAGGCTTGCCCCCTCTTGTCTCCCTCCTTCAGGTGGGGGAGGAGTCTCTCCTGGCTTTTGGGACAGTGAGGCAGTTATTGCATTATGTGAAGTCAGTGAGTTCTTGGGGTGGAATAGGTTTCCTGAGGTCTTTAAGGAGAGTATCAGTGGGCGGAGGGTCCATGAAAGGAAATTTCTCTGCAAGAAGGCACCCTGCTCTGGAGGTTTGTGGAAGGTCAGTATTTGCTACTTTTAGCCCCTGATGCAATGAGAACTAGTGAGCTCTTGAGAAAAACTGCCATCACAGATGGCTGTTTGTTGGGGCCACATTCTCTTCTCTCCTCAGGCCCCCAGAGCAGTCCAAGGCTCAGGGGTGGCTCTGGCTTCCATTGTGCCTCAGCCTGGTTCACCCTTCTAGGAATCTACCAGACCAAAGCTTGGGGGCCCAGGTGGGTTGGATGGGACCAATTCTGCTTTGGGATCGCTCTTTTCTTTTCTGCTGTTTCTCCTCCCTCTTGCCTTCTCTCCCTGCTAGGGAAAGCACAGAGAGGGAGGCAGACGACACACATCAAATTCTCATTTTCTTTCAAAAAAAAATATGATTATTAAAGATTTAATCTTTTGGTCTAAAAATATCACAATGCAAATGCTTCTGATCCCCGGGCCCCCTTTCCACTCCCCATCACTGTTCCCTTCCTTAACCAGCACCTCTGATGGCTGCAGCAGGGACATGGAAAGCCCTAGCTCTTCAGCAGTGAGGGGAGACGTGAGTAAGAGGGGCTTCAGCTAGAGGGAGGGAAGCTGAGGTATGTCATCCATCCAGGGCTCCTCTGCCCAATATGCCCTGTGGGTGGGGGTGCCGAGGCAGCCTCAGCCTGCACTGCGGAATGGCAGTTTCTGGGCACACTGAACTGAAGTTAGCACACTTGTTTTCCAGTGAATGTTCGACTTGGAGCTTATTGATTCCATTTGCCAGAGTCTTTTCCTTAAATATTTTTTGAGTCTAATGCATACCGTATGTGCCTATAAAGGCTCCAGCTAGCCTTGTTTTTCTGCAGAACCAATAAAGCAATTTGGATGAGATGAAATTGAACTCATGGGCATGAGGAGAGGGTGGTTAGAGATATGGGCAGGGAGGGGAATGGGCTCAAGATGAAAGAATAGGGCCTGGGAGAGGCGGGGCAGGTTGCAAGAGAGCTCCTTGGGTACAGAGATGGGAGAGAATGGAGGAGCGAGGAAGACAGGCAAGGGAGGGCAGAGGGAAACTGAAGTAGAGAGGGAAGGAAGAGAAAGGGAAAGAATGTGTGTATATGGTACAACTGGCTTGGGGATATGGAGAGTTAAGTCTAAGTGACCCTGTGTTGCAGTTTGAATGTGAAAAGACGCCTATAGGTTCATGTGTTTGAACTTGGTCTCTAGGTGGAGGCACTGCTAGGGAAGCCTTTAGGAGCCTTTAGGAGGTAGACCCCTCACTGGAGTAAGTGGGTCACTCGGGGGTGAGCCTTGAGGTTTTATAGCCTGGCCCCACTTCCTGTCTACCCTCTGCTTTTTGTTTTGCAAAGAGGTGAGAGGTGAGTCCCAGCTGCACACTTGCCACCAGGCACCATGCCTTCACCTCCATGATAGACTGTGTCTCCTCAAACTGAGAGCCAAAATAAGCCCTCCTCCCTTTAAATTGCTTTTTGTCAGGAACTTGGTCATAGTGATAAGAAAAGTCATGAATATGCCCTCAAAATACTTTGGAGGTTCTAATTCTAATCTCTCTCACGTAACCCTTCACGAAGGGGACAAAATAAGCATCTATGTTGGAAGACAATGTAAGCTTCTCTAGTGTCTACATGCCTGTCTCTCACTGTGTAGCAGACTTGTTCTATGACAGATAACTCCTGGGTTGGTCCCTGACTGTTCTAAGCCAGTCACAGTATTCAAACTCCCTCTTACCCTC
>PVHP010009590.1:0-50029 GCA_004024765.1 Zapus hudsonius
CACACACACACACACACACACACACACACACACACACACACACACTGAATTAATAGAAAAGAAAACCAAATATAAAATGTACTTTTGGCCACCCAATTTCTGACAAAGATGCCAAAAGAACACATTGGAGAAGAGACAGCCTCTTTTAAGAAATGAGGCTGAGAAAACTAAACATTCACTTGTAAAATGAAACTATGGAAATCAGTATGGAGTTTTCCTGAACCATATGTCCTGGTTACACCATTCCTTGTATTTATTTACCTTAAGGATCACAGAGATACTTGAATGTCAATGATATTTGAAGCCCTGACTACAACAGTTAAGGTATGGAACCAAAGTAGATGTCCAAAACAGAAGAATGTATAAAGGAAATGTGGTATATATACACAAAGGAATCCTTTTCAACCATAAAGAATGGAGTTACATTATTTGCAGAAAAATGCATCTAACTGGAATTAATTATATTGAACAAATTAAGCCAGTCTATGAAAGACAAACGTCATATTTTCTCTCATTTGCGGTTCCTATATTTTATATAGTCACATAGAATCATGTATGTATATGTGACATGAAAGCACTTTCTAGGGAACATAAGTAACTAATGGAGGAGGTGAAACAAGAAATGATGGGGTAATGGACCAATATGTTCAATGTACATTATATACTTGTATAAAAATGTCCATATGTAACACTGTACCATCTACAATGAATATGCACAGCAAAAATCTTAAAAAAAATATAATAAAAAAATACAAGCCTATTTTTGATAAGAAAAAGAAGTTTCTTTGGGAAGGTGTCATGGTTTGATCCAAGTGTCCCCCACAAACAAATGAATGTGTTCTGGGTAATTGATCCTCAGCTGATGGCAGTTTGGATTTTACAACCTTGATGGAGCTGTGTTGTTGGGGGCAGGATTAAGGGAGTTATAAGCCAGCTTTCCCTTGCCAGTATTTGGCACACCTTCCTGCTGCTGTTTCCAGTGCTGTGGCGGAGGTGATGTCCACCTCTCTGTTCATGCCATCATTTTCCCTGCCAGGATGGAGTCTCCCCTTGAGTCTGTAAGCCAAATAAACCCATTCCTCCAACAGCTGCTTTTGTTTGGGTTCTTTCTGCGCAACTAGAATGCTGACTGCAACAGTTTTGGTACCAGGATGTGGGGTCATCTGTTGCTGCTAGAACCCGGATTCTGTGGCTTTGGCATTTTGGAATTGATCTGCAGGAGGAATATGGATGGATTGGAAACCTCGTCCTAAGAGGTGCCTTGCAGTGCTATAAGTACAGCGTGATGGGCCATTCTGGTCAGAGTTTAAAGACCTAAATGAAATAAGAACTATGGACTGTGAGGTTTGGCTTACGAGGGTGAGAAAGAACTTTGTCAGGACTGTGCCGGAAACAGTTTGTGTGAGAGGCTTGCCGTGTTCTGCCTGCCTGTGTCCTAGGAACCTGTGCAGGGTTGCTTGACGTAAAGATGGACTGGTGTGAGCAGATGGAGATGGCACAGAAAGAAAGATCTTTGAGTTGAAACTGCTGCCCGTTCACCTGCAATTGTTTGAGAGATGACAACCATTGAGATTGGACCAGCTGGTCTGCATCAGAACAGGAAGAATGCAGATCCTTCGAAGTAAGGGGCCTGAATGCTTTGTTCCCCCCTGGATTAACAAATTGGCAGCCCACCTGGTTCTGTGGAGTATAACAAATGCAAGAAGAGAGGGTCATTGGATTTGCAACACAGTTTTGTTTTTGAAAAATGGCCATCGGCGTGTGAAGCAGGTGTGCTAGGTTGCCTGCATAGAGCCCGATGGAGCCATTAGGATTAACTGTGAGGTGCAATGGAGACCCAAAGAATTACAGGACTATGGATGGGTGCCAAGGCGAGCTGCCAGCACCGGATGAAGTTTTCCTGGACTGTGAGTAGCCAAGCTGGAGGGGTGGAATTGAATCTCCAAGAGACTTGTTATTGATTAGAATCACTGATCTTGGAGTTAGAGATTGATGGTGCCCTGCTTTATTTATTTATTTATTTTTGGTTTTTCGAGGTAGGGCCTTGCTCTAGTCCAGGCTGACCTGGAATTCACTATGTAGTCTTAGGGTGGCCTTGAACTCACGGAAATCCTCCTACCTTTGCCTCCGGAGTGCTGGGATTAAAGGCATGCAACACCACACCCAGCTCCTGCTTTTTTAAATTCTTGTATTGGTTCAATCTGTTTTTGCTGTACCTCATGTTTTGCAGTGTGAATGTTCTGTGTCATTACGGGTTTATTTTTGGTATTATGGCTCAATTGAAAGCAGTGGAGACTTAAGAGTTGAGCTGAACACATTGTATTTACATCATGTATGATTATTAGTTTGTGGGGCAGGGGTGGAGTGTCATGGTTTGATCCAGGTGTCCCCCACAAACAAATGAATGTGTTCTGGGTAATCGATCCTCAGTTGACAGCAGTTTGGATTTTACAACCTTGATGGAGCTGTGTTGTTGGGGGCGGGCTTATGGGGGTTATAAGCCAGTTTCCCCTTGCCAGTATTTGGTACACCTTCCTGCTGCTGTTTCCAGTGTTGTGGCGGAGGTGATGTCCACCCTTCTGCTCATGCCATCCTTTTCCCTGCCAGGATGGAGTCTCCCCTCGAGTTCATAAGCCAAATAAATCCTTTCCTCCACAAGCTGCTTTTGTTTGGGTTCTTTCTGCGCAGCAACTAGAATGCTGACTGCAACAGAAGGATACATTAAACAATTTTCTCTAAACAAATTTGTTCTAAACAAATTCATCATTCTTTCTATATTTGTCTCTAAATTAAACTACAAATCGTAATTAAATGTTAAACTTAATCCATATAAAACATTCCAGTGCTCAGGGTAGTTAATGGACGCACACATATTTACTAACGCAATTGGGATCTGGACCCCCAGAATCCACACAAAAAAGCTGAACAACTGTAACCTTAACACCTTTGATGAGAAGGGAGGTGGAGATGGGAAAACCTCCTGAAACTTGTGGGTCAGCTAGCTTGATGAATGCATGAGAGACCCTGCATCAAAGGAGAATGTAAGGACATCCAAAGTTGTCATCTGGCATTCATATGCACACCATGGCATGCGTGTGACTGCACTCAAATGTATGAATACCCGCAAATACACACAAAACAAACACACAAACACTCCAAAAAATAAAACCAAAAGAAATAAAAAGAATAAAGATGACTTCTAGCATGATGTCACTGTATAACCTCAAATATTTTTAAGTGAATAGATTAAGTCAAAAGAAGAAGAAAGAATGTGGCAGGTTCCATTTGTGGATTAAATGAATTTTATTTTTACTAAGTAACAAGTCTATTACTGCAATGACAACAGAGACTTTAGACATATTTTTAAATTTTTCTACTGTGACTTCTTCCATGACTATGAATAAACTGACTATATGATTTGATAAAAATTACAAGCACAAATCACTATAAAATCTCAAAATTTAATCATATCTCTTAAAATCAAACATTTTGGGAAAACTGATATACATTTCTGTTCTTTTGTAAAGTCAGCTTTACAAAAGGCCTAAGAGGATGGCTTTGTAGAATTAATATAATCTTTTACCCTCCCCCATTTCTCTTTTCTATCATCAGAGCCACAGGGCAGTTGCAGGAGGAGAAAAGAAAGAGGCAGTAAGGGGGGAAGAACAACGTTTTTAAGTTTTCCACCACTATGCAACAGAGTCTGAAATTCAGAGATGAAAGTAAGGAAGATGCAAAAACCTTGCTTCTTTCCTGTCTCGAGCCACACAACATACACAGCACTGTACATGGATGGATATGACAGTCATGAAACCATAGCAGGGCCACCATTTTGTAAAGTCTGAGTTTCATTAAAAAAATAAATAAGTAAACTCACTACATGTGGCTTAAGGATTTTCTCTGAATGAATCTGCAGACTTGCTGACATTTAGCTGAAAACAAGCTGTCTCCTCAGAGGTGTCTGTGGCAGAAGGCCCTAGCTCTTCTTTTCACAAGGCTCACTGTGGGTTTCCTACTTTGTCAAGACCTGGCTGGTGGGCATTCAGGATCAAAACTCTTGCTTGAACTGTGCTTAATCAACCCTTCAAGAAAATAAGGACAAGAAGGGATCCAGGAAAAGCACTTAGGAAACTACTTTCACCTAATAAAAACATATTTTTAATTTAGTTGATGTGCTCTCCAAAGCAGCTTAGCCCAAATGGAAAAGATGCTTTATTTATATTTATGTGAGCTCTTAATTTAGGCTAGATTCATGATTCATGAATAAAAACTACCATTTTATAAAATAAATTGAATATTTGGTCTTCATATAACCTAAATGTTCTTCGGTAAAACCAATGAGACATTTGGCAGGATTTTCCTAATTTTATGAATAAACAAACAAAATATTTCTTTTTTTAGTGTAAGCTCATTAAAATTATAACCAATGAAGTGATACAATTATAATTTCACATAGCTGGTTTTATTTTTCTCTATTCCAAAAATGCTTCTAATTAGCATGCTAAGCACAATCATTTATATTATGGCACTGACTTCTCATATCAAAATGTAAAGGGATTTTTTTTTTTACAAGTGGGACTTGAACAGACATAGTGGTGTGGGACTCAGAAAAGGAATGGTGCATACAAAGATAATATGGTAAGAATGGCAAGGAAATAAGTAACATGATAGATTACCTAGATGATAGCATATAATAACTACAACTACAAAGACTAAGTCTGAGGAGAGAACAGAATTAGCATAATTTACACATACTATACTATTTCATCACCAAAATGAAAGCTTTACTGAACATATGAAATTGAAGACTATTTAAGAAAAAATTAGGGGCAGATAGTATTTTCTAATGGAATGTAGTTGAAATAGTATTTCTAAAACTTTAGCAAATACCAGAGTTCACTGAAGGCTTTCTAAAACATCCATTGTTGCCTCTGTAGTATTTAATTCTGGGGCAAGGCCTGAACTTTACCCTTATAACAAGTGTTTCCCCTTAGAGCAAATCAGTTTTCTTAGGGAAACTGATGGCTCTCGTGTGGTGATCATACTTTGAAAACCAATAGTTGAAATAAATATTAGTGTGTATGCAACATGCCATTTTATTAATTTTTATAGCTCTGGAGTAAATTTGTACAAGAAGCTAATAGAATTTGTTATGTTACATGTGATCAAAATTCAGTGTTTATAGCTAGACATACTAAAAACTTAGGAGATTGAGAAACGGTGGGCTAGTAAAGTTTTTCTCTCAGTAAAGTCACTAATAAATATCTCAGATCTCCAGAAGCCAGAGAAACATGTCTTCCTTCATATAAAAGAGTTTTCAGAATGACTTTTAAATATGTGGACTTTTAAAATACATAGACTTTAAAAATATGTGTCTTGAATAAGGAGAATAATCTTCAACATTTTTGAAAATTTCTTGATGAGTTTTCAATATTCTGTCATTGTTTTGTGAGTAGTACTGGATTCTGGATTTATAATGTATATTTGGAAAACTTATCATAGTTCAACAGGATATAAATCTGGTAAGTGATAAAGGAAGTGACTCCATTGGAGTCAGCTATGCCTTTCAGTTGAATAAGAATTTGATTTCACACAAGAGGTCAGGCCTACTTAAAAAGTGCTAGAATATTATGGCTGAGATTACACTGTCACATACCATGGATGTGCAGGGTTACATTTTAACAAGGACACTGGAGATCTATCAGTCTCAATGCCTGGTGGTAGCAATTTTGCAAATTGAAACATTCCCTTCAGTAGGTTAGAGGGTGGCTCACTAGACTTAGAGGATAAAAAGGTTTGGGAAAGCTGAAACTTACTGGTCACAAGACCCCTCCAACATGGTTGTAAGAGCAGTAACCAACTGCTTGGGAGGAGACTATTCTATCAGCCCAGGGGCAGCAAGTCACGCAATGAGCTCCAGAAATGCTGAGGTGGGCTGTTCCTTAAAGCAGCTAGCTGCCTTTGAGTCATCCAAGCTCCTGTAAGCAACCCCTCCCCCTCTGCTGTAAGAAATACCAATGAACTCAACAACGAACCATGTGCAATCATGCTTTTTGTCCTATCTGGGGTGAAGACAGGTGTGTTTTTGTCCCCATGGAAAAAGTCTCATGCAATGATGCCTCACATGGCTTTCTTTCTTTGCCAGGTCCTCTGATTTGGTCTATGAACTGCTATCTTCCATGCGGTGCAGACTCTGATTTGCTCTGTTCCTCAGCTGTTAGGAATAAATTCAAGATAAAACACTGATACCTTATTAGGAGAGTTTATCTGCTCTCAAAATGAAAGGTGTGCCAATAAAACAGAAACATTATGTTAAAGTGCAAATTCCCATTGAGAAATCTCTTGCATGAAAACTGATATAGCATATTTATTGACAATAGCAACACGACAATAATAATACCAAAAGCTTTTGCTTTCCATTTGCAAGCTCTCCATGGAAAGAACATAAGCACTCTGGCTCAAACGCTCAGGGAAAGTTCATATAAAACCCAGGCTACCTTCTAATATGTAAAGGAAGGAACATCCACAGTAGTGATGGAAGCTTTGATTCTGCCCTTTCCTTTGTAACTAACTCAACTTCTTTCCCTTTTTGCTAGAAGCTGCTAAATTCTATTAATCTACAGTCCTCATGTAATGCTTATCACATACTTCAGTAGAAAATGACAAAGCCAAATTGTCATGCTTTTTTTCTATAGTCTTCCTTATACCTTGTAGTCAGCTAATGAAAACATGAGCTCTAATCTATAGAATACTTCACCCAAGAGCAGGAACAACAAAACTGAGGTGCATAAGAAGCATTCGCAAGAGAGGCCACATGCTAGCCCATAAGACAAGTTTCAACATATATAGAAGGATTAAAATCATACAATGTATGTTACTGATTACAAGGGATCAAGAATAGAGAGATTGGGGAAATTCACAAATATGTGGAAATAACAGCATAATCCTAAATAACAATGGATCCAACAAGTCAAGAGGAAATCAAGGTACTTTGAGTAGCATGAAATAAAAGCACACCATATTCAAGTTTGTAGGACACACCTAAGACAATCCTGAAAGCAAATTTTCAGCAGTAAGTTAGTGCCAGTATTAAAAAAAGAAGACAGGGCTGGGAGACAACAGTGGTTAAAGCACTTGCTGGAAAAGCCACATAGCCTGGGTTAGATTCCCTAGTATTCACTTAAAGCCAGGTGCATGCACAAAGTGGTGCATGCATCTGGAGTTCATTTGCAGTGGCAGGAGGCCCTGACATGTCCATCTTCTCTGTCTCTTTCTCCAATAAATAAAAATACCTTGGTTGGATCCTGACCTGTATAGACCCAGTTGAATTTTATCATTTGTTACTTTAGTTCTGACTGTTTGTTTAGTTCTCCTCTGTGTGTGCCCTTTCTATGTACTAGCTTGACATCTCATGACATGATCTCAGCTTCCAAGGGGACAGACTCCAGAAGTACTTATCAGAAGAGCATTTCACAGTCAACCCTAGGGCATCATTTAAGATCTATGACCTATCTCTTGTCAATAACTTTTGGAGTTGTATTTCTGGGGCTCTAAATTGTGAAGACTTGAAGATAAAATCAGGGGACATATCTCTGAATCACACATTTTTAAAATTAGCCAAGTGTATACATGTATAATCTGACTGGAGCCATGAAGAGAACACATGGCATGAGCTTATAAATCAGTTTCATAGATGAAGAAACTGAGGCTCTAATTAAAAAGCCTTGACAGGAAGTGTGTCTTAAGTTCCACACTTTTGAAATCTGTTAGGTATATTTGTGATTATTTTTACTAAGGCCTTCTCATATGCTTTGGTTATAGTGAGGTATTCTGAATTCTAAACATTTTAAATCTGGACCCATTTTCTTATGGGCACAATATATAACAGATGTGTCTGGAAAACTTTAAAATAAGTAGTGTCCTTAAAAGATGATTCAAAAAAAAAAGATGATTCAAGCTGTATTTCCATTCTAATATTAATATTTCAAGAAGATAATGTTTATACACCTGACTAGGCAGACTTAACACATCTGGAAAATCATGTCCACTGTTACTGCTTGTCTGTACTTATCTGCTGGCTATGAGTACTTGGAACAGTCAGCAAGAAAGAATAGTTTTACAAGTAAAACCTTCAACACTACAAAGCAAAAGTATCAAGGGTCTTAGTGCATAAATCTCAATAAAATTGCCTTCCATCTAAAACCAAGGCAGGCACATTACTCTCAAATCAGTCTCTAAAAAAAACTTAGCTAATGATCCAATCATTAAACTTTTCCAATGTCACCATTTCCAATTAAACCCACCCCCAAAGGCCTCACCTGTATCATACCAACCTACATAAATTGCACAAGGCAAAGCATTGCATAGCAGCATTCCTTTCTTCCCTACAGATGTACACCACAGGCCACTGGATGGTAACTACTATAGAACTTCTAACTATTTGTTCTAAAACTAAATATGCAGTTATTGGAAAGACACTGAGAACAGGGATATTTGGGTTCACCACACTAGCTTTTTTTTTTTTTTAAATCTGATTAAGTTACAGTCTCTTTAATGTCATTCTCTGAATATTTTAACAATGGTCACATTCTGCCTCACTATAAATGTAGTATAGTCTCCTCTGCCAAACACAGTAATACTCCTCTATCCCTGGTGTTACCTGGAAGATTTTTAAAAATGTATTTATCATACATGTTACATTATATTTTGAGCCAGACACAAGGTCGTTTATGGAGTAACTATTTCAAAAACACCTTCAAAACATATTCCCTTTGGCCAATGTCTCAGACAGGATAGTTCCTGAGACCTAATGAACTCCCCTTAATAATCATGTGCTGCATAGTTCAAATTGCTACAACAAATTTTGAAAGTTTTCACCACAAAAAAGGATGTGAGGGGATTAACATGTTAATGAGTTTGACCTAATTATTTCATAATGATACATATCTCAAACTATCCATCCAAACATCACATTGTATGCAAATTTATATATGTATATATGTATGTAAGTGCATATTTATTACTTCTTAGTTAAAAAAAGATAAAAACATTTATCAATCAACAGTAACAATGGATTGTGAGTCAGAGATTAGGATTCACATACTACCTGAGAAGCACAGTCTGAATCAGTCCATAAAACATATACTGTGCATTTATTACATGTTAATTTTGAGCTTGAAGGGGAGGCATTGGGAAATAGAAACTGAGAAGCTCCAGTGCTAACTGTGCTAGGGACATCTGTTGCTTTGGCTGAGCAACACCTAACAGTCTTGTCTTTTGGAAGCATTTCAAGGTAGCTGGAAGGTAGAACTCTGCCTTCACTTCAGAAGCTAGTGGTTCTGGAAAGATCTTATCCACCTGACAGCTAGAACATGTACATATGACCCCAGCAAAGACAAGCAGGCACTCTTGTCCAGGATGCTAAATTTTACAGAAGTACTGTGCAGTGAAGGTGAAAGAGCAAGCCAAAGTTGGGATAGTTTGAAAAGAATGACAGTCATTTATTTAACCATATTGAATAGAATACATCAAAATCCACAAACCATAAGTAATATTCATGACAGAAAAAGCCACATAAGCAAGCAAGCAAACAAACAAACAAAAAAACCCACCTCATTTGTCATCCTTAGAGGTGGCCACTGCACTTGTTAGTATAAAACTGGTAATAAATGGAAAGAATTAAAGATTTATCCTGCTTCTTTGATAAAAAAAAAAAAAAAAACCCAGAAAGTGAGTCATTCCATAGGACAACTACTAGCCTGGCTTCTTCCACAAGGAGAAGGTATGAGGAAATATGGAATGTGGATAAGGATAAAATTCCCATACTGAAATGTAATCCAAATATAATAGTTCTTGGAGGTGGAGCCCTACGGGGTGACTAGATCAGGAGGGTAGGACCTTCACGAACCCCAAAGAGACGTCGTGCCCTCCTACTATATAATTGCACAATGGGAAACAGAATCCATGGACCTCTGCCATACACTGAATCAGCTGGTACATTCATGTTGGGCTTGTCAATCTCTCAAACTCTGAGACATAGAGTTTTAGTGTTTATAAGCCATTCAGTTTAAGATTTTTGTTATAGCAGCCTAAGTGAATGCAAACAGCATTAAAGTAACAAATGATAAAATTCAACTGGGTCTATACAGGTCAGGATCCAACTGAGGTGCTCAAGTTGAATCTTATCCTGATCCTGACATGTACGTACCATCTGTAAAAGACTAGTGAGAACACAGAAAAGTGTGAATATGAGCCTGGCATTAGATAACAATTATGGGGTTATTGCTAACTTGTTACATAAGAATATCATTGTTTTATATGTCCATTTTAACAGATTCATGTCATAGTTCTTCATAGTAATATATTAGGGCTGCTGTAATTTGTGCTGAAGTGTTTTAAAACAAGTATAGATAATTATTAAATGTCCAATCTATGTAACTAGTGGAAGTCTCCTCCCTCCTGCTTTGGTATTTGCTTTTCAGGGTTTCCCCCAATTTTTTTTTTTTATGATAAAAAGTTTGAGCTGGCCATAAAAGTACAGGGTCCATAAACATCAAGGTGAAAAGGCATAGGTACTGTGACTGAAACTGTAATGGTGGGTACATGGTCATGATGCTGTCAGAGGGGAAGTGTACTTAAGGAACCTTGGCCAAGGGTCCTTGCAGCCTCCCTCATCCTAACTCTCCATCCTTCCTACATGTTCAGATACCCATCTGATACCTTAAATTGTTGTTGAACACAAAGGATTTCTGCTACAAGCATTCAAGTGATATACCAGGTCTACTCGATCTCTAGTACACTATGCTCCACACATAAAAACTTCCCATAAGTGGAGTTTTAAATCCTCATAACATGATGCACAGGGTAACACAGGTATCAGCATACAATCCAATGAATGACATAATGTTAAAATTATAGATTTCAAATAACACTGAATACTTCTTTGGGAAGTAATGAAAATGATGCCTTAATGAACTAAATCCTACTGATATACAAGAACTATAAGCAATGGAAGACAGCACAATGACAGTTTAAATCTAGTCTTTAACCCTAGGGTTGACTGTGAAATGCTCTTCTGATAAGTACTAGAACAATAGTCTTTGCACTTCTGGAGTCTGTCCCCTTGGAAGCTGAGATCATGTCATGAGATGTCAAGCTAGTACATAGAAAGGGCACACACAGAGGAGAGAAAGATGTCCCAACAAGCAGAATTAAGGCCTGGGATCTAAGACCCCAGTTAAGACACCCCTCAGCTGTCCCAGGCAGTACTTAGCCATCGGAGCAACATCAGCTAAAATCCCAGAGAGTGCATAGTCACTTGACCTATCCACTTGTGCCCTGCCCAATTTCCTATCCCACAGAATCATAAGCTTTTTATTTTATGGAGTTTGAGATGGCTTTTAAACAACAGTAAAAATGGAAACAAGAATAAACTCTGGTGTGGAGTCACCTGTATTTTGACATACCAAATGTACTCACAGGTTTTCAATGAATGAATCTAAGAAGAAATTCATCACTATTATTTCAAGTCATACAAAGAGTTAAACCAAAGTATCTGGAATTATAAGGAAATACCAATGTTTATATTACAGCAGCTTCAGAAATACTAATACATACATACATACATACATACATACACACATACATACATACATGTAATTTCCCATTCAAAATTGATGGGAAATTTTAGGCCACCAAGACTGATGGCTGCTATATCAACATTAAAAACCCAAAGATCCAAAATGAGATCCTTATGTTCAATAAGTACCCATCATAAAACCAGTCAAAACAACTAAAGGTAAAAACTGACAATCTGGAGACCAGGTTGACACCTGAACTTTATCTGATGACATCTACCACAGGACAGTGATGTGCTTTGAAACCAAATCCAGGGTGTTTCAGGGGGAATGCAAACTCAGCCCCACAGTCAGGACAGGCTAAAGGTTTCTTTAAACAGAAGTCTAATTTTGGTGGTTGGTTTCATATGAATGTTAATAATGTTTGCATTGTATTTACATTCAAATAATGCAATTATCTCAGGAATAATAATTCATTTAAATATCAATGAATGGATTTAATTATTCAATTGCAATAGCTTGTTAGGCTAAGAATACACAGGTAGGTTCAAAGTGACGTAGCAGGCAAATGCACAATTATCTGAAGTGAGAAGACATGATCCAAATTTCGGTTCTGGTGCTTTTTGGCTTATAATTCTCAAAAAATGGGACTAAAGAGTAGTAAACTACCCAATAGAGTTAAGAAGCTAACATAAAAGAGAGTATGCATAGATAAGCTAAGTAAACACTTGTCATTAATGCTACATTTTAACCTTATTGATAAATAAATGTTGATAGCACAATCTTAAAAGATCAGACATTTTATAAACTTTTACCTTTTTTTGAAAAGGTAGCAATGAAAAAATGAGCATAAAAGACTTAGTACAGTCCTTAATAAGCACTTGTGATGATAACAGAATTCTGATGACAAAGGCTTTTAAGAATCATCCGAATCTGCTTCTCTGTGCTGTTCTCTTACCACAAGCACACAGTTTGTTTTCATTTTAGTTACTGAGGTGGTCATGCATGCCATGGTGCATGAGGAGGTCAGCAGGCAACCTCAGATGTTGGCTCTCATCTTCCACATCTTTTGAGTCAGGGTCTCTTGTTGTTTAGCAGAGCATTCGCCAGGCTAGCTTCCAGGAGATTCTCCTATGTCCACCTCCATTACTCTGTCAGCCCCTACAACATCCAGCTTTGTGCAGGTTCTAGGGATCAGAACTCAGGCATTCACGTTTGCACACAAACACTTTATCCACAGAGCCATTTTTTTCCCTAGTTCCCCCTCCTTTTTTTGAGATAGGGTCTCACTCTGTATCCCAAGCTGGCCAAACTTGTGGGGAATCCTACCTTGCCTCAGCCTCACAAGTACTGGGGCTATAGGCATCGCTACCATGGCCAGCTCTTGCACACACAATGCAGACAAATGTAGGTTTTAACACTGTGTTCTAGTGACTTTACCACTCCTGATGTCTACTTGCCATGACCTCAGTTATGTTTGTCATTCTATTTTAAATTCCACTCCAGTTTTGCTCTTTTTGAAAATATTTAAACTTTATTTTCTTTGAGGTATAATTTAGATATAGTATAATAAGTGATATCATAAGTGTGTACAGCAATCTTAGAATGTTACCATTTGACACAATCTCGGCATCCCTCCCTCTCACTGCAATCACCCACCCGTTCCTACCACTACCATGTTGCTTTCTATCACAAAGGCTAGCTTGGCTGTAAATGGAATCATTAAAGAAAGTGTCAGGTTTCCTCACTCAGCACAGTGTTTTGGAGAGTCACAGAAGATGGTCAGTATGTATCATTAGTTTACTTCTTTGTATTGCTAACTACTTACTATTCTGTACTCAGACTCCACAATGACCTTGTCCACCCACTATCCTGTTAATATAAATGTGGGCTGCTTTCAGCATTTGCTTATGAAAACCTTTCATGACATGCATGGATAAGTAGTCTGTGGGCAACTGCTTTCATTTCTCTGTGATACAGTCCAGGTATGATAAACCCCTGGATATGATGGGTCATAGGGTATATGTATGCTTGGTTATATAACTATGGAGTTGCTTGTCACATCTAACACTCCCAATAGCAACATGTGCCTGATGGTGCTGGTCTCTTATATTTGCATCTTCCTTCTCCTCTTCCTCTTCTTAAAGTTAATCTAGAAGGTTAAATTTCTGTTTTGCTGAAAGTGTTAAACATCTTTTCTTTTTTTAAATTTGAGATCTCATATAACACAGGGTGACTTCCAGCTCACTCTTAGCTGAAGATGACCTTGAATTTCAGATCCTCCTGCTTCTACTGATCTAGTGCTGGGATCACAGACACACACACAGCCACGTTCATTTTATGCATTGCTGAGAATCAAACCCAAGTCTTTGTGCATCTGGACAAGCACTCTTCCAACTGAGTTACACAAATTGTGCATTTATTTATTCAAGTTTTTGTCTATTCTTAAAACTGTCTTCTTCATTTTAGATATTAAATTCCTACATCCAAGTCTTTGGTCAAATATATATGTTGCATATATTTTCTCCCAATCTGTGGTGATTTATTTTCTTAGTAATAGCTTTTGACAAAGAAACTTTTTATGCAAATGTGTGGAAGCTATAAAATAACCTTAGGTGTCCTTCATCAGGCACCACCTATCTTTTTTTTTTTTTTTTTGGTTTAAAGACAGGGTCTCTCATTGGCCTAGAACTCACCAATTACGCTATATTGGCTGACCCATGAGCCATGAGAATCCTCCTGTATTTAACTCCCCTGTGCTGAGATTAAAAACACACACCATGGACTAGAGAGATGGCTCAGCAGTTAAGGTGCTTTCCTGCAAAGCCTAATGACCTGAATTTAATTCCCCAGTACCAATGTAAAGCCAGATGTGTAAAGTGGCACATGTATCTGGAGTTGGTTTGCAGCTGCTAGAGGCTCTGGTATGCCCATTCTCTCTGTGTCTGTCTTCTGTCTCTTTGTTTGCAAATAAATAAATAATAAACACACACACCCCATCATGCCTGGATTTTTTTTTACATGGGTTCTGGGGATCAAACTCAGGTCCGCAATGCTTGCAAAGAAAGCACTGTACTCAATGAGCTATCTCTCCTGTCCATAAGGAGATACTGAAGTCCTGGCTATTTCTTTAAATTACAATTACTACTGAAATGATGCAACAAAACCCTAATACAAAATAACAAAAAACAAAACAAACAAAAAAACCCAAAAAACTAATACTCATTAAATCCAGAAGAATTTTAAATGAGAGCAGACCAGTCATTCACTCCTGATCTAGGTTTCCTTCCACTTCTCTGCCACATCTACCCTGAATGAATGGTTTTCCATCTTCCCATTTTTAGGGTTTTCCTTCCACTAGACATCTAGTACTTGAGAAGGCTACTGGATTTATTAAATTATAGTGAGCAATATCTCCATTTTGGACTGTTTATAAAAGTCCAAAATGGATATTACAGCGAATAGCCCTTGCTATAAGCTCAGTGTTGTCAAAGCTACTAAGAGGTCCTGATTGGTTGTCATTCTTGTTCTTTTTTTATTTTGAGGCTGAGTCTCACTCTAGCCCAGGCTGCCCGGCAACTCACTCTGTAGCCCCCAGCTGGCCTTGAATTCCTGGCAATCCTCTAACCTCAGCCTCCCAAGTGCTGGGACTAAAGGTGTGAGCCACCATGCCCAGGTGGTTGTTACCCTTACGTTGTCTAGTAGCAAGTCCTGCCAGCAGTCCTATTATATAGGACTTGTTAAACCTGGTAGACATCACGTAGACATCCTAACTGCTCATATTCTGCCCACACAGAGCCATTTGTCTTTGTTGAGCTTTTGGACAGGGCTGATCCAGTGAGTGAGTAAATGTGGTTGAGAGGAAATGCAGTCTTTATTAGGCAGTGGTGAATGAACCGAATACTGAAACTTAAACTCGTAATAAATGGTTCTGCCTAGATTTTATTTTTCAAAACAATATACTGCCCAGCTGTTAACTTACTCAAGTGTTAAATCAAGTACAAACCCACAATGCCTCCAACTTGGCGCCTTGTCAGGGAGAATGGGCTGGAAAATGCATTGTCAACTGACACTTTTCTTCTTGCTACTTAAATGTTACTACTCTGCATAAGATTTTATATGCTTATAGATATTAATCAACACAACTTCATTTTTTATGTGGGCTAATTACATTAGTTAGTTAACACCTAGTTATCACAAAGTATTATTACATGAAGATCATTTATAGAAATAAAATTTAAAGCAGATTTGACTTTCAGATTAAAAAAACACCTTATTTCAACCTTATTTAGAAAGGCTGTGGAAAGAGGACTCAGAATAATTTATTTCCATTCTATTGACTCTGAATATTCCTCAAAGTGTTTATGTTTAACTCCACTTTTACCACATCAATGAGGACCTACTGAATTATAACCTTTTAAAAATGATAAGTACAATACAAATCTATAAATTCTTTCTGAATTACTTTTTGTAACTAGAGCAATAAGTCGCCCTCATCAATTTCTTGTCTCTAAACCCCAGACTGTCACCATTAAAGCAACAATAACAGAGACACACATGGTGGCATACAACAGACCTGGGCTGTGGTGCCCATCTATAAACTCAGCACTTCAGGAAGAGGCAGGGAGATCAAGAGAACTTTCTTAAAGATAAATATGGAAGGGAGCCGGGCATGGTGGCGCACGCCTTTAATCCCAGCACTCGGGAAGCAGAGGTAGGAGGATCGCCGTGAGTTCAAGGCCAGCCTGAGACTACATAGTGAATTCCAGGTCAGCCTGGGCTAGAGCGAGACCCTACCTCGAAAAACCAATAAATAAATAAATAAATAAGTAAATAAATAAATAAATATGGAAGGGAATAGCAACTCAAAATGAACACACAGGAAACTTAAGAAAACTTTTTAAAAGTAAACTTTGCTTTGCAGTAAATGCTTTTTAATATTTCCAATTAGGGAAGCTATTCAACTTGCTTTTACCAATATAATTCACAAAAGCTTTAATCAAAGCTTAAATCTAGGGGCCGGGTAGATGGCTCAGTGGATAAAAAGTGAGCAGCATGGATGCAGGTGGAGCCGGGAAGCTGGGGCTCACTGGTCAGCTGGCAGAACTGAAAAATGGTGTGAGCGCCAGGTTCAGTGACAGACTCAGTCTCAGGAAAATAAGTTGGAAGGGTGACAGTAACACTGATGTCCTCCTCTTGCTTCCACACCTGTTCGCACAGGGCACTTAAATCTGCACACACATGTGCAAACACATGCACACATACATTACATACGACATGCATTTCCAAAAGAATATATGCATATGATTATAAAAACATAAACAATTCTATTAGATGAACTGTTTCTATAAGTACCGATATGAATTGGTATAAAACTGACCCTCAATTTGCTTTTTAAAGAAAGTATGAGGTATCTGCTAAAGAAAAAAAATCATTAATTTGCATTCAACTAAAAAAGAACCCTAAGGATTGTGAGTAAAAAAAGAATGACATGTTGCTGTTCTAAAGAGGATGGTCAAGCTTCCTTTGAAGGCTGTTTGTGATTCACCTACTCATGCTATAGATTTCTTAGAAACAGCCATTTCTATTCCTCTGCTTCTTTCTGATGCCCTAATTGAAATGACTGCATTTTGTTCTATTAAAAAAGTAGAGGGAAAAATACCAAAACAAAGAGGGCTATTCCTATATATTCAATCTGACAGTTGTCCATATGTCTATATGGTAGTGGTTTGAATGTAAGACATTCCCTATCAACTAATGTATTGAAAACTTGGTCCCCAGCTGTTTGGGAAGGTTGTGGAACCTTTAGTAGATGGCGCCATGCTGGAAAATTGCCACTGGGGGAGGATGCTTGGGTGTTAGAGGCTGGCCTTGCTTGCTGTCCTATCTCTAACTCTCCCTACAGATTTGACAATGGGGTGCCAGCTTGCTGCTCCTTCCACATTGTCTCTTCCATGATGGACTCTACCCTTTGGGACAGTAAGCAGAATTAAACCATTTTTTCTTCCATAAACTGCTTTTGGTCAGGTATTTTGTCCCAGCAATGAGAAAGTAACTAACAGATATATGATATATATATATGAAGAGGTATATCTATACACACATACATCATACCTAAATACATTTGTCTTGCACTTTTAAATAAAGAAGGAGAACCTAAAGATCTTTCTGAGGAACGTTTCCACACTCAATGACATGTCATTTGTGCAATGGTTTTGATAGGACATTATTTCAGTGCAATGTTGCTAAATTACCCGGCTGCTCACTGTGGAGGCTTGCTTTGGGGGTTACTCAATAAACATGTATCTGTGTAAGATGGAAAGAAAAGGCTCTGCCTCTCTGAAACCTCCTCACATTTGGTTTTTATTCACAAATGAAGTATAATTGCACCTTTCACATGTCTTCCATTGCTCTTAAGAAGCAATAAATTAATTGAAATGTCTTAATTTAAAACACAGAACTAAACACACCCTGCTCTATGCCAACACTATCTATACATGGTGAATCAGTTACAAAGTAGCTGGTTATTTCTTATGCCAACATATTCATAGACTCAGAGAAAAATTTTTTTCTAGTGGCAAAGACAACAATCTGAGAGAATGGTGACTTCACTCATTGCTCATAAAGTACCCTACAACATTCTTCTGTGATAATTACTTGGGAGTGAAGACTCACTGCTCTAGTATTTATTTCAAAATCATTTTTCCCAAATATGACAATAAATCTCTTTTTCAAAAGGCTAAAAATTGCTTATTGTTAGACCATTATTGTTGAGGTTACCAAGCATTTACTCAAGATAGCAAAAGTTTAAACATGACCACAGTAACTATAAACTTGGCTCAGCAGAGCGGTGATCTCATATCAGCCTGTAGACACTGCAGGGGTGGAAAGAAGAGAAAAACTAAACAACACTACTTGGAACGTATTAAACTATATACTTTTCCCTTGACAAAAATCTTTTAGAACAGAACTGCCCAAAGCTTTGTTCCTAGATGGACTAAATGGTTTTCTTATAGAGGAATTACAATGCTTATCATTTACAAATAATATAAAAGGTCTCTAGAACCAGGAGAACTACTAAAGTCATTAATAGTTTATGAAATTAAGCAAGTATAATGATGGGCATTATGAGAATAAGAGATGAAAGTCCATACCAGTGCTAAAAACTGAAATATGAAGAGTTATGGTGATAAGAGCTACTTCTAAGATATGTTTTGTTTATTTTATCTCTAAGATCAACTGTACAGAGTAAATATGTTAAAACAAAAAGTCTCAATATTTTTTGGCCATGACCTTTTATAAAGTAGCTACTATGGGAAGGGAACTGTGGGAGGTACTGAAGTCCCAGTTATGCCAATGCCTCTCCTCCCCATAGGATTGCTCCAACAGAGTCAAAGACAAGACAAATGACGCAACAAATGAACAGGAGAACAAGTGCTGGCAAAGAAGAAATGAAGGCAATACTGCTGGTGAGGACATAAGATGATGCAGTTGCAATGGAAAACAAAATGGCACTTTCTCAAAAAGTTCAAAAGATAAATCACCAAAGAACCAGCAACCCCTTTTATTGCTATATACTAAAAAAATTGAATACAGGTTGGGAAAGAGATTTATCCATGTTCATAGCAGCATTATTGACAACAACCAAGAAGCACATCAAATATCCATGCAGATGAATGGGTAAAGAAAATGTGGTGTATGTGGTGAACTACGATCCAGGCATAAAACAGAAAGAAACTGATAATTCTACAGCATGGATGAATCTTAATGACAATATGCCAGGTAAAACAAGCCAGTCACTAAAAGACTGTATGATTCTACATATAGGATATATTTAGAATAACCAAATTCACTGGAACAGTAAGCAGAATGCTGTTGCCAGGGGCTAGGAGAACAGGACAGAGTTTCAGTATTGTCAAATGAAAAAGTTCTGGTGTTTGCTTGTACAACAATATGAATATATTTAGCACTACTGAACTATGCATTTAAAAATGGTACAGATGGTTACTTTTATATTATTTGTACTTAGCTCACATCTCAAAATAAAATATTTTTTAAAGTGAACTCTGAGTATGGAGGAAAGAGATTATGCCAATACTTTGCTCAGCAAGCATGAGGTAAATGAAATTCTTGATAAGAGGGAATATAGTCTAGAAGGTACACGATGCTTCCTCAGATGGAAGCAGATGTGAATGCTTCAAGCCAAAAGAAGCCATGAAGCCCATTCCTTACATCTACAAAGAAAAAGTCCACCCTAAGCACCTCTGGCATAAAGCCAACGACTCCTCCAAGAACCCCTGTACTTCTGTGTGATATAACAGCCTCATTCCATTAGGACCTGGCCTGCCTGTTAGAAGGGTTTTTCCTAAGCACTGAATTCCAATTTGCCTACTAATACCTTTCATTCGCTGATCTTGAATTTGTCCTTATGAGCACCAGAAAGGCCAGAAAGAAGCTAGTTTTAAATGTAAAGGGTTAGCAGGGAATGCCACAATGTCAGCCTCTGGTTTCCTTGCCAATGTATCCATTAACCTAATGCGTTAAAGGATCAGCAACAGGACCATAAAATTCTGTCATTTTCTTTTAAAACAGAGTTCACACGTTGAGGCAGGAGGATTGTCATAAGTATAAGGCCAGCCAAAGATGCACGGCAAGACCTCATCTCAAAACAAAACAAATGCAACAAACAAAAAAAGCCAGAGTTAAAAATGTCATGAGTTGAAGCTGTCAAATGAATGTCAATGTATTTAAAAATCATTTATAATGATAGACTATTCTATTTGAAAATGCAAATGTAAAAGCCCTTTATTTTATGGGTCTATTTTAAATCAGCATTAAAAGTAATCAGCTTCGGACTGAAGAAATGGCTTAGTGGTTAAGATATTGGCCTGCAACACAGAAGGACCAGAGTTCGATTCCCCAGTGCCCATATAAAGCCAGATGCATAAGAGGACGCATGTGTCTGGAGTTCACTTGCAGTGGCTGGAGGCCCTGGCGCTCCCATTCTCTCTCTCTCTCTCTCTCTCTCTCTCTCTCTCTCTCTCTCTCTCTCTCTCTCTCTCTCTCTCTCTGCTTGCAAATAAATAAATAAAAATCTATTTAAAAAAAGATTACAAATCAGCTTCATTATGGAATTTTCATTTATAACTTGTTTCTGCTGATTATCCTCCCTTGCTCCTCTTTCCTATCCTCCGTCACTTCCTTTTACCCTTCCATCTCCAGTAAGGTCTTTAAAATTATCGAGTTATTTATTAGAAAGGAGAGAGAGAGAGAGAGAGAGAGAGAGAGAGAGAGAGAGAGAGAGAAAATAAGTGCTTGAGAGATGGCTCAGCAGTATCCTTTTGAAAAGCCTAATTTAATACCTAAAAGGTTGTACTTCTTGAATCACCTGTGGCCAGACCTGAGACACTGTCTGGCTCTTTTGTTTTTTTCTGCAATAGTTCTCAGAATCTAAGAAATGCTGTTAAGCAAAATGCTTTGGGCTACAGATTAGTATAGAAGATACAGCAGAGTATCTTCTTGGTAGCTGTTAATTTCACTTTCATTTATGTTGGAGATTTCATCTGTTCAGCACTTATTCAGCCTAAAATGATTAAAATGTTTGTAGTTACTGTGATGTCTGGGTTAATTTGCATGTACATAAAATGGCTAATATTAGGCACTATTTAGCAGAAAATACTAAATTACTAAAGCACTCTAATTGCTCATGTTTTCATCTCCAAGAAAATCTCTTGTCTCTTAGTACTAGAGTTTATTTTGGGAAATAAGGAAAACAATGTAGGGAATAACATTATGCCTTCTAAATTATGACAGGCTATGTTGTGCACTAAACTACTTTTTTAAAGTCATACTTTTATTTATTTGCAAACAGAGAGAGACAGAGAGGAGAGAGACAGACAGAGAGAATGGGCTCACCAGGGCCTCCAGTAGTTACAACCAAACCCTAGATGCATGTGCCAATCCGGCTTTATGTGGGTACTGGGAACCCAGGTCACTAGGATTTGCAGACAAGCACCTTAACTGCTGAGCCATCTCTCCAGCCCTGAAATCTTTCTTTTAAAAAATTTCTGAGAAGTCTGGTTTCAAGTACTTATTGAAACTTGATTAACTTTTAAAACAGTCAAAACTCGCCTGAAAAAGAAAAGACAGTAAGTCAGATAAGTTGAGTGTGACTAAGTTTTCAACAAGATGTCGACCAGATAAGTATCCAGTATACTTTCTTACACAAAGAGCTTAACAAACCTTCACATGAAATGTACAAAGATTTTTCTTTGTATCTTTCTTCTTAATTATCATTTAAATCACACCTAAGCTGATGCAGTTGCTTTCCTGTTGCTGGGATAGAGCATCAGACTCTGCCTCAGCAGGTGGAAAACAGCAGCAGGAGAATGAGCTGAGGTCTGGGAAAGGGGAGCTGGCTCTAACACCGGTAAGCCTACTCCTAAGACATACTTCTTCCAGCAAGGCCCCACCTCCCAAACTGCCATCAGCTGGGAACCAGCCATTCAAAACAAATGAGTTTATGGGGGATACTTAATTCAAACCACCATATATGCATTTAATATTTTTTTCTAGTACATTTTATTTGTTAAAAACACATAGGTACTTGGATGACTATAGCTATGCTTCTATTTTGAATTTTTACCAGTATAACTATTCTGCCTGGGCATGGTGGCATACACCTATAATCTTAGCACTTGGCTGAAGTAGGAGGGTTGCAATGAGTTTGAGGCCAGCCAGGTATCCATTATAAGACCCTGTCTCAAAAATTTTAAAAAATATTTCTATTTATTTATTTGAGTTGGGGGGAGGATGGGAATACCAGGGCCTCTTGCCACTGCAAACAAACTCCAGATGCATGTGCCACTTTGTGCATCTGGCTTATGTGGGTACTGGGGATTGAACCTGGGCTGGGTGCAAGCAAGCACCTTTAACTGCTGAGACATCCCTCCAGGCCCAATTCTGTTGATTTTTAAAGAAATTAAGAAGAAATGCTTTCCTGAAGTACCTGTGACCTTCAAGTCCACTAGTTCTTTTCCTTATTTTTCAGAAAGAAAATAAGGTCTTTACTGACTGCTAGAATTCTTTCTACTTAAATGAAACATTTTCCATGGTTTTAAAATTTTATTGGGGGTTGACAGTAAAGAGGACTAATTTCTGGTTACAGCCAATCTCTCCTAGAAGTTATATCATTAATATTGTTTATGACTAAAGTTGAAAATAAAATGTTTTAGCACTAAAAAAATCGTCACCATGATTTAGTTAGAAATGCGTTATTAAGCCAGGGAATACACCTGTAACCCTAGCACTTGAGAGGTGGAGAAAGGAAGACCAGTTCAAGGCTAGCCAGGACTATATGTGACCCCTTCTCTAAAAACAAAAATTTAATACTTAAAAAAGAATAGGTATTAACATCAACAGTGCCACAAGTATGCACCAAATCTTGCATAGACTCTGACGAATTTGCACATTAAAGAAAGACTGAGTTTCCTGATTATATACAGTAGTGGTGCTGTTAGAATCTCTAAATAGATATAAACAACATGGTTTTCAAAAGCCTCAGGGTCCTTACTGAACAAGTGGAGCTCACAACTGGTCATTTTTACTCCCTTTCTTCATGCAACCAATGACCAGTGGAATGCAGTTCTCAATAAATATTACTTTATAGAAACGCAGATTCATCAAGAAAGCCCTAAACTGGACCTTGAAAGATTAAGCCTTTAAGCACTAAGGAGATCAATGATTCTTCTGAAAGGACTTGAAGACAGATGGAGGGTTATTGGCAAAGACATGCTGAAGAGTTAGAATTTGAAAAACTACACTAGATCTCATTTGTCACCTGTTGTGCTAAGGACTCACATTAAATTCTGTTTGCTCTTTGGAGCCACTATAGAAATACAAATAAGGATGCTGGCTGGGATAGAACAGTGTTGTAGGGAAATTATATCATCAACATAGCAAAGGCCAACTGAAGGCAGAAAGTAGGGAAATAAGTGATGTTGCAATATTGAGAGTCAAGTGCTCAGCAAACTTTCTCTATATTAACATATTTAATCAATATGTTGGGCTTTGTGGCCATATCTTCCCAATCCCAACTATGCAAATCAGTCATTCTAGCACAAAAGCAATAGGGAAGATGTCATCCAAGAAGTATGGCTGTTTTCCATTTAATTTTATTTCAAAAATGGAGTAAGTTGGATTTGGTCTTTTAGGTCAAAAACAAATCAATGAATTTGGCAAAGATGCCACTGTGGAAATGAAAATGTACAGAAGTTAACATAAAAGAGAGTGTAAATAGGGCTGGAGATATGGCTCAGCGGTTAAGGCACTTGTCTTCAGTGCCTGAGGCCCCCGGTTCAATTCCCCAGTACCCACATAGGCCAGATCCACAAGGTGGTGGCCTTGGTGCTCTCTCTCTCTCTCTCTCTCTCTCTCACACACACACACACACACACACATCATCTATCTCCTGTATCTCTCTGCTTGAAAATGAATAAATAAAATATTAAAAAAAGAGAGTGTAAATAGATAAGTAAGTAAACACTTGTCATTAATGGTACATTTTAACTTTAACCTTATTGATAAATAAATGGAGGTCATCTTCCCACCTCAGTTGAATCTCTACCAAACGGCTCTCAAAGACATGTCCACAGGTTAGTTTTCTAGGTGATTATCAAGTTGACAATCACAATTCATCACAACAAAGCTCCCAAATTACTTATCTTACCTGTTCCCACCACCTTGGTTAGCCTCGTCTGACCTGGCCTCAGAACTGGCTACTAGGCTTTAGTCCTCAATCCTCTCTAATGTATTGTTCATATTAAGACAAATACAAGACAAAACTCAAAGGATATATGTGATCACCCCTTGCTTACCCTTCTCCAGGAGCTCCCCAACAATGCACAATCCCAAGTGTCTACTTGCTGCACTCTGATGGTGACACTCAGAGAAGCTCTTTTGTCTTTTTTAAAAATATCTTTATTATGAATAAGTATATACATTGTATGAGCAAATCTTGTGAATGTGTCTTTATGTTATCTTCAGCTGAAAAGTTCTTGTTTCACAAAGACTTGCAGCTATGATGCCAGAATCTTAACGGCTCTGAATAGTTCCTGAAATTTCCTCTATGAGCACATGCTACTTTTTTAGTGAAGAACAAAATTAAAAACAGAGTCTCTTCTTTGTCAAAAGTGCTGTCCCTTGGGACATCTCTCCCTTCCCACTGGTTATCACAAGAGGATGCTATTTGGATGTTGCATTCATTTTTCCCATTTGGCTCCGCTGCTGTCCTCCTGAGCGTCTCAGCTTCTGTGGAACTCAGCTCTGCTTGGCACACAGCCCCTATTCCCAACACACCGACTCTTCCATTCCTGGAGAAGGTGAGTGTCAAGGGCTAAGCCCTTGGCAGGGAGGTTCCTCCCAAAGAGAACTCCAGAGATCAGATCTACAGGAATTTACCATCCATAGCCTTCCAGGAAGTTACCACGCCCCTTAGAAGAAGGGTCAGGGAGTCCTCTTTACCCCTTCCTCTTTGGACACTCAATCAGGTGCTATTTCATTTACAGCCAGTCATTTTCTGTTCTAACTGTTGAAGTGTTTTGATCTCTTCCTTATACAATTACCACAGATTTCTAAATGATCTTTTTTGTCTCTATTGCCCCCCTCCATAGTCTACTTTATTAAGGTGGTACCCAGAAAATTTAAGTAAACTCCCAAAGCAATCTGAAACAGTCTGCCTTGAGATCTCTGGACCGCCTTCCCCACCCCTGCATTCTGTTCCTGTATTTGTGGATGGAGATAGCTGGAACTTTATGTTTTCTTCCCTTACCAGTCACTGTGTTTTTTGCTTTCAGGAAGTTTTCCAAGTCCCCTCCAGAAAAGAATGGTCTTTTTCTACTTGTTTTCATCCTGCTAAGTTCTTAATTTGTTTAAATGCTACCTATTTATTCCATTAAGCTTTCTTGATTCGCAAAGCCAAATATATCTGGCTTGAGTTTTTTGTAATGCTGCTTATATCTACATAAGTACTCATGAATGTCTGTGCCTCGCTCTGTTACTTCTCATATTCCTCCTCCTCCTTGGATTTCAATAGACAATGTTTCTTCACAACAGTTATTGTAAGGCCAAAACTTTGTTCTCACATCTTCCATCTCTGTGTACTTAAATACACTTACGGGCATAATAATGTGAACAAGAGTCATTTATTCTCTCATTTGATAAACATTTCCTAAACACCTAGCACAGAAGCTGGGATTCAAGAAGGGGATTAAATTTAAAAGTTGAAAATGATCCAGTTCTCTATTGTTTTGAAATCTATCCTTTTCCTATCAAAAAGGAGATAGAACAGAGTTCCTTTGGGGTCAAGTTTTCATAGCATGACTCATTAGTTTTCATAAATTCCATAGGCAGATATGCCTAGACTCAGACCCGAGGTTAAAAAAAAATCCTTCTCATTCTAAACATAATTGATTTTACAAATTTGGTCAATATAGATTACCATACTTCTTTTCTTTGATGCAAAAAATTTAAGTGCTTACTGGAAATTCTAAGATTCAGAATTTTAAGGTAATCTTAGTACTTATGGGAAAATGGACTTTCCAGAACATGTGTTAGAGGCAGAGGACACCTGGGTACTAATTCTTCTTTCTTTCTGGATAAGAAAATGTCCTTGCTAATACTGAGTTAGGTTCAGGAACTAAGAAAGTCTGGTAATTATAAACATTCCCTTAAAAGGATACCCACAGATTTTAGTTGAAGTTCTTCTGGAATCGTGATGAAAAAGGAACAGTCCACAGATCATTAATTCTTTCAGAACAGTGAACATAAAGGGGCAATAACAGTAAGTAATGAGCTTTCCTGACTCAGGAACCTTATCTTGCTTGTATACTGCTATTAGCAGCTGTTTATCCCTATTAAGGTCATTGGAAGCAAAGAGAAACTATGTTGGGATACAGTGTATCTGTTTCTACCCTAGCTTTACTCTTGATAAAACACTGGATCCTTGACTAATTGAATTGAGAAAATGAAGCTAAAAACTTTGCATGCATGCATATGTCCTGTCTATCCACAACCTACACAAAAACACAGTCCTAGAGTTCAAGGAAAACTAAGGCAGCATAGGCCATCTAATCACATTGATTGAAAACGTTTACAAGCTGCTGAGGAATAGAACAACTACATGATCAATGCTAATTGTGGACAAAGCTTGCTCAGGATAAATGTATATATTCAAACTCTCTAGGAAAAATGTAAGGTTAGGAAGATCAACATTTTATAAAAGATACACCAAACACTGAAAAAGTTAAAATGCCTTCTCAAAAACAAATAAACAAAACACTACTGAAAGTTTCAAAAGATCTTTAAAAGGAAAAAGGTATGTAACAACTGCTTCAGATTTCAAATGTTGGAAGAAATTTAGCACAATTCCACACTAAATTAGGTGCTAACTCTAATAAGAAAAGATCACTGATTTAGCTTTATTTCCTTTTTTATTCATTATTTCTATCTTCCTTCTTTTCTTTTTCTTTATTCTTTCTTTCCCTTCTTATGTTGAAAGTGGAAATTACTGGAGCAAAATGGATTTCATTATATCTGAATTTCTTTCTTATTGGCCTTACTAAGGACAAACCATCCCCTAATAGAGATAAAATTAAAAGTAGTTATTAAATACAAAAACTTCATTAAAATGTTTTCTGGCTACTCTATTGAAATGAATGATTAAAATCTTATTTTGAGTTTTGATACCAAATTAGACACTTATCCAAAGTAAGCAACAGAGTAATGTTTAAAAACCTTATCAGTATATAAAGGTTCAATTTTAAAATGTAATAAAGTATTGGAGATTACAACATCTTTAAATCCTAGTTCCAACCAACAAACATGTAATTATATGTGATAAAAGATTATACTACTGCTATTTCACACCGGAGGTGTCACAGTTTCTTCCTGAACCAAAAGACCCTATGATATATTTACTTCTACACACAAAGTTTATAAACCTTAAAAGCTGACCTCACTCCAATAATGTAGAGGAAGTACTCTTTTTCTGAGAGTTGCTCATTTGTACCTGGAAAAGGTCTATGCTTGCATGACTTGTGAACCACCATTACAAACACCTGCAAGTGGCCGCCTGAAGACACGAGTGTCATTTGGTGGCTATGAAGTGGCAAGCACCAAAGCCATCCTTTTGAAACGTTCCCTGGCTGTGGAAAAGTCTTAGCTGCTCATTTATGCAAACCAGTCCTGTAACTCAGATAAGTATGACTCTTTGAGAATAGAAGCATTACAGCAGTCTTGCTTTCTTCGGCTAAACTTACGGAGTTCTCAATGATGGGCACATTTTCAGGGCTTCACCTTCTGCAAGCAAATTTAAAAGTACTGAAAAGTAACCAGGTTTTACATCACAGAATAACAGATTTAGGAATGAAGACTGGAGAAATGCTACAAATGGTGCTATTACTCTGTGGGGTGATTTCAACAGTAAGATTTATTGTCTCTCTCCAGCCTAAAATTTAAGGGATGGATTTTGTCAAAGGCTCACACTAATTCACATAAATTAGGCTGATGTGAATGGGCCAATTTGCTCTAACCACATACTAAAAGTAGGACCACGACTTGCTGCTTCTTTTGTTTTTAAAGGTCACATGCCTGGAACCTTAAAAACAGTAGTATTATTACAGGGAAAATTCTATGTGGTTCCAAGAATGGCAAAAACATCTTCACTGAGGAAATTGTTGATTAGCAATTGAATGACAGTAAAAATATAACAGCAACATGAAACCTAAAAATAGATGCAGAGTGCTCTGCAGAGCAACAGGCAGTCTTTGTGACTGAGCCTTGAGGTTCATCTTTTCCTTTCCTGTCCACTGTCTCCTGGAGCCACCGATGAACAATAGGCTGCCTCAAAAGTGTACAACTTTCAAGCATTTTGAGGAAAAAATGAGGCCTTAGTAATAAACTTAGTTGTAAGCCATATGCTAAGTGTTCACTCAATGATACATATTCTCACCAAGTAGCTTAAATGAAATACCTAACACCTGCCTGGAAAGATGGCCCAGTGGTCAAAGGCGCTTGTTTGCAAAGGCCTGGCAATCCAGGTTTAATCCCCCAGTGCCCACAAAGTGGCACATTCATCTGCAGTTCATGTGCAGAGGGCCCTGTTCTCTCTCTCCCCCCTTCCCTCCCTAACACTTATCTGAATACAATATTTAAATGTTTGTTAAACTGGATGTGTGCCATAATTTATATGCTAGCTTACTGCTTTTCCCCAGCCAGTCATGGTGGCTCACACCTGTAATGCCATTATACCAGAGAAAAGAGGATTGCAGAAAGTTCAAGGCCAGCCTGGGAGACATAATGAGGACTATGGGATGAGATCTTTATCAAAAGAGCTCCCCCATTAAAAAGAAATCTTTTTATTAAACTTTGCAATTTAAACTTTAACTACTTTATCACCAAAATTAACTGAACAAATTTTAAATCTATGCTTGTTTTGATTGTAGATATAACAGCAGTGCCAAGATGTAGGCTCAAAAGACATGAATGGAAAAAAATGAAGCATCATAAAATTCACATCTTTTTTCCTTAGTCAAGAACAAGACGGTTTCTCTCATAAGAAATATAAAATATAAAGACAGCCTGTAAAATAAAACTAGGAATCTGATCAACTTTGCTACAATTTATAAACCCTAAAGAAGTTCAGAGAAAAATAAATAAATTATTAGAAGAGATTGACTATCCCAACAATGAATAAATAAATTTGTTGTACCAAAAATTTGACCATTCGTTTGTGGTAAACTATTCCTTCTAACAGGAATGGATCCACACTACCTATATTTAGTAAGATAACATCATAGAGCAATATACAGCTATTTCCACTGCTAATTTACATAATGGAAAGTGGAAAACCTTGCTGTTTCCACATCCCAAGCCAAGGTATATAATTATCTTTGCCAAATGTTCAGCAATCTACAGAGTTTGAATGCATAAGACATCCATGGCCAGGATTGCATCTGTTTTATGGACATGCATGTAAAAGAAAGAAGGAACTCTAATTTAGTCTATAATCCTTGAAAAATGTGGTTGGGACTTTTATTTTAGATAGAAAATAGTCACTTATTTGGCAACCTTTTGAAAGCTACAATTTCCAATTATAACATTTGAAGATCATATGATTTAAGGACATTATGCTAAAACAGTGTAGAAGTGTGGGAGAAATATTCCATTGTTGGAAGTTTCATTAGTCTACTATTAGATGCCTGAAGTGACAGACTATATTGCAAAAAATAAACGAAACTATAATTAAAATCTAATACTCATACAAAAGTACATTTGTAGTGTTCTTCGTTTCTGTTTTGTTAATTTGGTTTCAAAAGGTGATATTAAGAGGGAGACCTATGCAAGCCTACATAGGTCAAGAACCTTCAGTTTTGGTGATGAGAGCCAGGGGAACTCCCAGAATTGCAAACCCCTTTCCTGTTCTACAACCGAATCCAAGGACAATCTTTAGAAGCAATTCTTCCTTCACCAAATATGAACCTTACTTTTGGAGATGGCTCAGGGGAAAGGATTAAGAGCTTAGGTGTACACAAGCCTGAAGAAACAGCACAGCCCGAGCATAGGAATGGGAAACTTTTGAATCTTGGGTATAGACTCCATATGTGTCCTTGGAGTCTACAAAGAAACTTTAGTTTGTTTTGGCTAAACAGCAGGAAATACAGGGAAGGACAGACATCAGTACAAACAGAGACAAAGGCTAGGAAGTCTTCCCAGTTCCTTCTGAAGGTGTCACTGCACAAGCACAGCCTTTGGCCAAATTAAGAAGAATGATCACCGTCTACTCTAACTTAGAGTGAAAGGCATTTCATAGACCTTCAAAGGCCAGATTACAAACATAAGGAGAAACAAAATATGAAACTTTTCAAGATCTCTTATATGAACCTAAAAAATCACATCAAGTGTGCTTGGTTTCAAAAAAGAAAGAAAATTTTCCTTATGTTTATGATATATAGACAAATACTGAGACAGCAGGAAGAGACATAATTCTTGAAGTTTATAGAGAAGTACATATAAAGTTTGGTTGCTTTTTACAAAAAGAACATAAAAATGTTGTAACTACTATACTGTTTTCCAAACAGATGCAGCTCAATAAACATAGACACTTTCAAAGCACTTCAAGGTGTACTTGTTGTCACCTAAAGTAGTCTGAACAAGATACACATAAAATTGTGTCTTAGAACCTTAAGAACCAAAATGTATAGTATCTGTCTGATCTAGGTTAAGTCTGAGGCAATTTGAATAGATTTGAAAGCTTGAATGCAGTTCTCGAGTAATCAAGATTTTGAGTATCTGTAAAATGCCGATGTATCATCTTGGGGCCTGGGAGATGGCTCACTGGATAAAGCACTTGCTGTTCAACTCTGAGTACCTGAGTTCAGATCTCCAGCAGCACATAAAAGCTGAAAACTTTGGTGGTCTTCTGTAATCCTAGTGCTCCAATGAGAAGGGAAGCAAAGGTAGGAGAATTTCCTGGAAGCTTGAGAAAGGATCAGGGAACAAAACTGAGGGAGAGGAGAAGGAATGACCTGAAAGCTGTCTTCTGACTTTCACATGTGTGTGCTGCATTCACACACACATATACAGAAAATAAAATGTATGATCTATAGGTAAATTATATTTCTAAAAGGCAAACATTGAGAGAAGTACAACATGATGTATGATATCACATAAATCTCTGAAGAGCCAGCTGAAACACATCTTAGCATGTAGTCTAATCATGTCAGATGCTCAATAAGTGTTAATTGAAAAAATAAATGAATAAACTGACTTAAATGTTTTTCTTTCCTTAGAGCGTCACTCAAATTATTGTCAGCATTACTTCCAGTGATCTAATGTATATGGCTTTATTTGGTTTCTAGTGGTATTTCAGGTATTATTCTCTCACACATACACAGTTATTTGTATATAATTGCAGGTTACATTTTTAATTCTTGATGTCTATTTTTTTTCTAGCAGAATTCCAATAGTTCCAAATTAAACTTCTCAAACTGGGGAAAAGCAATTACCAATTATAGTGCATTTCTAGAGGAAAATTTTTCTTCAATTCTAAATAATATACAAATAAAAATTCAGTCATAATACACTCATAAGTTGAGTCAGTCAGTACCCTGACATTGAGCCAATAGTTTTACTATTGGAAACTGACTAAATTTCCTGGACTTAACAAATAATCTCACAAGTAAAAGATTAAAACAATGAGTCATACAGAGTTCATTCAGGTAAGGCTTGTTTTTAGAAAACCTAAACTATGAAAAATCATTTTATAAAAAATGGTTTTAGCACCCTAATTGTGATGTTGGGGTAGAATGTCTCAGACAAATATTAAAAAAAAAAAAACAGTAAAATCACATTTTGATTTCACATTCCTGGTTAAGGATAACAACGTTCACACATTTCCTTAGTGAGGTGCCTGGATAGTCACTGCTGTGATGAGCTTCCTAAAGGTGGCTTCTTTAACTGTTTAGTGGAGCCAAGGAAAATAATGTGAACAATGCAAGACATGTGTTGTTGTAGACTGCTGAGTGATGCAGGAGCTTCCTGAAGAAGAGAAGCTTCCTGAAGTGAGATTCACATTACACACTATCTACACTAAATGACCCACAAGAAATTATTTATGTCCTCAAGGATTTATCTACCCAATGAGGAAACCTGTACTATACTCTGAGGATTTAAGTCCTACCTATGGAACCCTCCCACACAGGATTAGTACCTAACAAACTATGAAGGCGCTAGACAGCTCTCTTTCACCTTCTGTCAAATGAAGACACAGCAATAAAATGGCTGTCCATAAACAAAGAAGTGGGCCCTTCCCATAAAAATCTCATGGTCCTTAGGACTTCCCAGGCCAACTAACAAAACTTTCCTTTGCAAGCTAGCCAGCCTATGGTGTTTTCTTATAGTATATCAAATGATCTAAGGCATTAAGAGATAATGTTTTCCAAATTTAACTTCCATAGTTCTGTTAAGGTACTACAAACATTTGTCATATAAAAATCAAGTGGGGCAGAAGATTATAAACTACTTAATGGGAAAACAACAGTAGTTTAAATGATTCACCCTACCCATTTAAAAAATGCATTCTGGGCAGAAGAGATGGCTTAATGGTTAAGGTGCTTGCCTGCAAAACCTAAAGACTGGAGTTCAATTCCCCAGTACCCAAATAAAGTCAGATGCACAAAGTGGCAAATGCATCTGGAGTCTGTTTTGCAGTGGCTGGAAGCCCTGCTGTGCCCATTCTCTCTCTGTTTCTCTTCCATCTGTCTCTGTTTGCAAATAAATAAAACATTTTTTTAAAAATAAAAAATGCACTCTTAACTATTTTTCCTTAAATTAAAAATGCTATACAAGAAAATAAACAGTGGCTGGAGAGATGGCTCAGCGGTTAAGGCATTTGCCTCCAGTGCCTAAGGCCCTGGGTTCAATTCCCCAGTACCCACATACGCCAGACCCACAATGTGATGGCCCTGGTCCTCTCTCTCTCTTTCTCTCTCTCTCTTCCTCTCTCTCTCTCTCTCTCTCTCTCTCTCTGTATCTATGCTTGAAAATGAATAAATAAAATATTAAAAAAAGAAAATAAACAATATCCAGTATCACTTGAAATTTCCTAAAAGATATGTTAAAGAATATCTCTATAAATATTGTAATGCCTAGAAAATAGAAACAAAAATTATAATTGGTTCAATTTAAACAACAACTTATTGAATGCCTATTATCTCATTTTTAAAGAGTCTGGCAAGATAGCTTGTCATTCTTTGTCTCTCTGTCTCTCTCTCTGTCTTTCTCTCTCTCTCTCAAGTGAATGTAGCATGTGGAAGTGTTATGCTGTGGTATACATAACTGTGTGTACAGATGTGATGTCACAGAGGCTAGAGAAGAACACTGGGTGTCTTCCTTTTATAACTCACCCATATATTTCCTTCCTTCTTGAGGATGGGTCCCCCCTCTGGCCAGAGCTGCTGTAGACCAGTGAGCTATAACTCGCTGGTCTTTGCCCCCTATTGCCACTTCCACCCACACTGGCTGAGGTCACAGATGTGCATGGCCATGCCCTTCCCGGAGTCAACAGCTGGAGACACCCTCATGCTTTAGCAGGAAGGCACTCTGAACTATGAACCACCTCCTCAGCCCTACTGTCTCTTTTTCTAAACTGAGAAACTGAGGATCAGAAAAATTCAATAATCCAGCCAAAGATAGTAAGCTAAGAACCACAGTATTTGAATCAACTCAGAACCGGCTGGTATTCTACCTGGGTAGACTTAACTCTGAAGCAATACTCTCTCCACTAAAAAGAAAAAAATAAAGATTTCTGATTCCTATGTGTAACTCCATTTGATTCAGTCAATCTTTAATAACTGACAGTAGAAAAAGAAACAGCATGGAAAAAGAAACCTTCCACAAATATGATGGAATAACTTAGGATATAAAAAATGTTAAGAGTCCTAAAACTGGGTGAGATACTGGAGCAGATGGCTACTATAGCACCTTCTAAATATCTATGTTCAATAATATATTCTCTGAAATTATAATAAATTACCTAATCCATTTTTAGTCCTTTCAGAAATTTACTAATTTTATATGATATAAAGTATAAATTAACCACATATAGCAAGTATATTATTTAAATGAACAATATGGGGCTGGGGAGATGGTTCAGCAGTTAAAGGTACTTGCAAGCAAAGCCTCCCAGCCCAGGGTTGGCCTGGGTTCAATTCCCCAGTACCCACATAAAGCCAGATACACAGAGTGGTAGGTGCATCTGGAGTCTGCAGTGGCAACAGGCCCTGGTGTGCCCATTCATATTCTCATTTTCTCTCTCTCACTCCCTGCTCACAAATAAATAAATAAAACAATTTTTAAAAATAAAAATAAAAGAACAATATGCGACTCTACAGAAAGAATTGAAAGACCTGTCATTTTTAAGTTTCTATTTTTTAGTTTGTTTTAAAGACAAATATACTGAAAATTCAAAAGGCTGTTTTAATCCCGATTACTATCATTTTCATAAAGATGGAGAAAACTTGATCCAAAGAATTGATTTTTTTATTTCCATTCACTTTGTTTTAAGACAAAGACAATCAAACTGCTACACACACATAACTATTCTGAAAAAAATAAGTATAAGAAAGTTTACAAAAAATTTTTATTCTTGGGTAACCAAACAAAAACGAAGATTTCTAGACATTAAACAAGGTAAGTAAAAGCAGAAGACATGAAATTAACAGCTGTAGTATATTATGGCCTATAGTAAGAAACAAAGTTAAAAATTACAACTAGTATTAGTTAAAATAATTAATGAACTATAAATTCAAAAGAACTCACTATGTGGTTCTTTAGTTTCACCAGATTCATTCCTTTCAAAAAAATTCAATGATAAAGGAATCTGCAAGTTACTCATTATAATTTAAACAATAAATGGAAGTCTAATGTGCCATCAAAAACACTGGGAGCATTTGTAGAACATCCCAAACAACCTCAACAGAATCCACATTCTTTTCAAGTGTACATGGAACATGCGGCAAGACACGCCGTGTGCTGGGCCAGAGAACAAAGCCTCAAAAAGCAAACAATAACTGGAATTGCAGAGTGTGTCCTCCGACCACAATGACATTTAGACGTCAGTAACAGAAAAATACCTGGAGAATTCTCAAATATTTGTAAATTAAACAGCACACTCTACATAACTCATAGGTCAAAAAAAGAAGAAAGAAGGGAATTTGGGAAATATTTTCAACTAGATGAAAATAAAAGCACAATTTATCAGGCCAGGATCAACCAGAGAAAGAGTCCAGCAGGTAGGTAAGTAGATTGGATGATAGATGATTGATCAGCAGAAAGACAGATGGATAGATAGACGGACAGACAGATAACAAGGACTTGGATCATACAACTGCGGGTGGTGCTAAGTAAGCCTGAAACCCATAGAGTAAGCAAGACATCAGGTAGGGCAGACTGGAGGAGCCCAATGGGTCTGAATTCAAGCTGCTAATCTAATGGACTTTCTTCCAGGATGTCCCAAATACATTCAGTCCGGTTTTCAACTGACTGAATGGGACCAGTCACCCAGTACAGACTTGAATCACATCAACAAAACAGCTTCCCACTGAGTTCCTGATATCTGCAAGCCCAGCAAGCTGACATGGAAAACTGATCATCCTCAGAACAAACCAAACCTGGTGAGATGCAGAGAAAGCAGTGCTCAGATGAAAGGTTAGAGTTTTAAATGCTTACGTCAGAGATGAAGAAAGATCTAAAACCAACTACCTCATCTCCTACCACAGAAAGTTTGGAGAGAGAAAGAGAGAGAGAGAGAGAGAGAGAGAGAGAGAGAGAGAGAGAGAGAGAGAGAGAGAGAGAGAGAAAGTTAAACATGTGGAAGGAAGCTGGATAAGTATCTGACTTCAAGACTAGTATCCATTAGCTAGGTCTCTCAAAGACTGTGGTAATTTTTTTTGGGGGGTGGTACTGGGAATCAAACATAGGTCTGCACACACTAGGCAATTGCTCTGCTTAATCACTTTTTTTAAAAGATACAGTATCTTGCTAAATTTCCCAAGATGGCCTTGAACTTGCAATGTCTCTACTTCAGTTTCCCAAATAGCTGGGACGATGGGCCTGTTTGAATGCATATGAAGTTTGTCAATTTGGAAAATTCCTAGCTTCAGCCTCTCCCTACTTGCCATGTTCCATATACAACTTTCATAGAAGAAGTAGATATCCCCCAAAAAAGTAGTGTTCAGTTCTTGTGGTTTTTGAGAAATGAATCAAGGTCAAGTAGCTGGAAAAAAGGAAACAGGCATCTGGAAGTTGGGTTCCTAAGCTCCCTCCTCCTCCTGCCGCTCACTGCCTCCAAGTCGCCTCACATATCCCTGAACTTCTACACCTAGGCCACTGTGCTGTAGCCACAGAGAAAACACGCCTTTTAATTCCACAGGCTAGCCCAGAGATACCTTCCTGTCAATTAGAAAATCTGTTCTTCCTCCCCCCACCCAAATCATGCTAAGAAAACAAACTACCTTCTCTAAGCTAAGGGATCAGAAAAAGCATTTGTTCCTTAGGACTTTACGGCTTGTGACTTTAGAGGCCTGATGAAGGAGCCCTGCTGGACGTCAGCCCGTGGTCAGGCCAACATAAAGCCCCATTCCGGTTCATAGTCTGTATGATGCAGCTTCCTACTAATCACACATAATCCATTCAATGCAAAAATCAAGTTGTGCCATTCCATAACAATAGTCCATTTTTCCCTATGGGGAAAAAACTTAAGGCCATTCTCGTAAAACCCTTAACATATCAGTTTGAAAATTATAAATATTCAAGGCAATCGCAAGAGGAGACTAGAAAAACATTATCACCAGTAAAAAGTGACATTTTACATTTGTTTCCTTTAGTCAGATTTAAAACGTTTCTGTAAATTCTATATTTAAAAAAATACAAAGATGGAAAAAAATAAAGCAACATGTTTTCCAAAGTAATAAATGTCTGATTTCTGAGCAAGGACATTTATTTATCTTTCTAAAATAAAACAGTTGCATATACTAGATAAAGTTAGAATGTTATCTTTTAAATTTGTTTCCTCAAGTGAACATGCCCATAATTACATTAGTAAATGAGTTATTTTTGTTTTATGAAGTGGCCACAGTTTTTATTATAAATAAGGTATTCTCAAAAATACATTCATTTTTATAAACAAACAAAATAAAAATAGTAAACACTGACTTGAATAAAATTTTGTAAATTAGCAAACCCATTTTCAAGCAAAATTACCCAGGCATTCTACTTACTCCAGTTTCTATTCTGGCTACTGGTATATAAACCTGCATTAAAAACACACTCAAGAAAACTAACCTCATCTGACTTGAAAGCTACTTGAGATTTTTTTGGAATTAGAGGACTACATCAGTTTACATCATTTGATACTCTTTATCAGTGTTTTCTCGGGTGATTTCATGTGTCTATGTTTCACAGAGCAGTATCTAATAACTGCATCTGATGAGGTTGCATTCTTTGTAGCCAAGAGAGATGTAGACGAAGGATCAAGATGCTTGGAACAAATGATACCATTATTTTTCTAGGGAGGCTTGTCTCTCTAAGCCATAGTCATGAGTTGGGTTCATCTCCTCTTCCTCATTTTAAGTACACACAGCCCCTTGAGTATTACTCTGGTTGCCATATGTGTAATAACTTATCAATTACTGGACAAATTAATATCTCATTTCACATTGAAATATGTTACCATTGAAAGAGAATATCAGATGGTAGTGCCCTGTCCTGTAATTAATTAGTAACTGTCAGAACTGGAGTGTAGGGAATCAAAGGCTCTATAATCAAGCCATTAATTGCATTATGTTTTCAAAGAAATTTTACAAATATTACTTTGACTTCAGCAAACCACTATTGAGACAGTAAAGTCAGGAATTAATCATATCTTTTTTTAAAAAGGAAACCATTTCAAAAACATAGATTTAGTCTGCTCTTATTTCTAGTATATAATCCAGATGTGGTGGTACATGTTTTTAGTCCCAGCACTGGGGAGTTTGGGAGGCTGAGGTAGAAGGATCACTGTGAGTTCAAGGCTAGTTTGGAGCTACAGAGTAAGTTCTAGGTCAGCCTTAATCCTACCTTAAAAAAAAAATCAAAGAAAGATCAACTACTATTAAATTGAATGATGATAACTAATCAAATAAACATTAGTCATATTATGTGTTCATCTTGCCCCTAAGCCACTGCCTCATTCATTAGTGATTTGGTACCAAGTTTCAAAATACAGAAAATACAATAACATAATTAATATAGTAATTTCAAGAAACATTCCTAAGATTCCTGTTCAAAATTGCTAAATATCCAGTATTCTTCCAATCTTGACTGTCAAATTTAATGAAATTGAAAAGGGCTGATCTATGTTTACTGGTACACTTGATTAACATATAAAAAAAGTTAAAGGAGTTATGTTTATACTTTATTACTCTAAAAGGTCCCTCTTGATCTATTCCCAACCTATGTTTCCAGCTTCATTTCCAACTACATCCACTCTTCTAGTCACAAATAGTTTTCCTCAAGTTCACTCTGTACTTTTCTCAGCTTCCTCTGCTGGAAATTCCCTTTCCCACCCACTTCCTCTTATTCAAACTCTTGCCCTTCTTCGAGGCTTAGTACTACCTACTTGCATACCTGCAAACTTCTTCACCCATAAAATCAAAATTTATGTCTCCATTTTACATGAAGCTACTATACTTTAAATGAGCTCGTATTTCAAATGGAGTTCACCATGAATGGATAGCTATCCAGGAAGCTCACCTGGGAGAGGGTTTTTTTTTTTTTTTTTTTTTTTTTTTTTTTTTTTTTTTTTTTTTTTTTTTTTTTTTTTTTTTTTTTTTTTTTTTTTTTTTTTTTTTTTTTTTTTTTTTTTTTTTTTTTTTTTTTTTTTTTTTTTTTTGTGGACAAGGGTAGTGTCTTTACCATATGATGTTGGAGATATTTGAAAATAATGTTTGCTGGATACAAAGTACTTTAGTCCAGGTCTTCATCATGTCTGTCTCCTTAACCTTTAATCTTGGCTCCCTCACGATTGATGGGGAGGCTACTAAAAATAGAATCTAGGTAATCCAGAATTGTGTATATTTTTTAACCTACACTGACCTCACTCTCCGATGGAGATTATGTTTGTGTTTTTCAGGATGCAGTAAGAGAGCTGGGGCCCATCTAACCCTACCAACCCACCGTAGGCTGATAGCTCAGATCCTGGCAAGAGAGGAGCCACCACAGTCATATCGTGGAGGATCCATATGGAACCCCACAGAGAATGATAGGATGAACAAGGGACCCACAGCCACAGCCATTCAATTAACACAGGATAAGCCAGTGAGACAGGAACCAATGATTTTTGACACAAAGACCCCTAAGCTCACAACAATAAAGCAGCCTTAATAATATGAGTATCCACCATGAGTCAGGGAACTGTGCAGAAGAGGGGACGGAAAGATTGTGAGAGCCGTGGTGGAGGAGACTATCCAGAGGCATGGCACCTCTCAGTAACAACATACTAGGGCCAGGAGAACCTGGCTGAATACTAGGCTATCCATGGTCCCCTGTCACAAGGACTGATCCAGACGACCCACGGAAGATATCCAGCTGGTTGGGGATGGGGGAGGAGCATCGGGGAATTGGGGATAACAACTCATTGTTTGCCCACTAAATAATGTAACTCATTATGGACAATAAAAAAAGAAACAGAAAAAATTAAATTAAATTAAATTTTAAAAAAAATCTTGGCTCCCTCTACAACACCACAAAGATAATCTCTCTAAAACTAAAACCCAATCATGTCTTTTTCTAATTAAACCTTTATAATACTCTCCACTATCTAGCATAGAGTAGTTTCCAAGCAGATCATACAAGGCCCATCATGACCTGGTCCAAGGCTACTTCTCTGACACTCTCTACACAAATCCCTACAGATATGTATCCATGTACACACAAATTCCTGCAGTAATCATGGTGCAGGTGCCTATAATCTGTGATATACAATTCTAGTATGCCACCTATAAGCCATGGGAAGTAGAATAGAGTGGTTAAGTCAAACATATCTATGTTTAAGTCTCAAACTGCCCGTATGTGAAATGGTAACCTGGAATAAGCCAAAAATGTAGAAAGTCAACTAAAAGAAGGTTGGAGATGGTAACCTAGCCTGTCCTGAATTCTTCAAATATGACTGAAGAAAGGTTGGAAATGGTAACCTGGCGTACCATGAATTCTGGACATATGACTGAAGAAAGGTTGGAAATGGTAGCCTTGAGTATTGTGACAAAACAACTGAAGGCAGGCAGGCTGGAAAGCTGTCCAGGATCCCTCTTCTTCTCCTGTTCCTTTTTATAATCCAATCCTCTGCTGAAGTAACTTGGGCTTTTTTAAAAAAATTTTTGCAGAACACAAAACTTAGAGTCAGCATTAGAATCTAAGCTCTAGGTTCCTTGTAGGTAGTACTTGAGTTCCAAACCTTAAGAAAGGTTTGATTTTTTTCTTCTAGTCTTTAGTCATTATATGCTGAAATGTGAAGTAAAAATGCAAAGAAAAATGTAAATTTTTTTTGCTTAATGGTCTGTCTCAACAAGAATTAACATATTTTCATATATCTTCTCTGGTGATATATCTATTCAGATCTTGTGACCATTTTTAATACTGATACATTTTCTTAGTTCTTCACATATTCTGAATCTGAGTTTTTAGAAAATATTTTTATTGATTATTTATTTGCAAGGAAAGAGAGAGTGACAGAGAAATAGAACAGAATATATGGGTATGCCAGGGCCTCCTGCCACTGGAAACAAACTCCAGGTGCATGTACCACTTTGTGTATCTGGCTTTACATAGGTACCGGGGAATAGAAGTTGGGCCATCAGGATTTGCAAGCAAGCATCTTTAACCACTGAACAATCTCTCCAGCCCTGAATCCAAATATTTTATAAGCTACATGGTTTAAAATACTATTGTTCCAGTGCGTGGCTTATTTCCATTCCACTAATTTTTAAATTCTGATAAACTTTAATTTTTAATTGTATTGGGACCATTTGTTATTTAAAAGCAAAGCAAAACAAAATAAAATAAAACAAAGCAAATTCACTGTCAAACACAAGTTCATACAGATTTTTTCCTATGTTTTCTTCTGGAAGTTTTAATGGTCTATATTTTACCTGTAGGCCTATAGTCCATTTTGAATTAACCTTTACAAGGTACAAAGTACATATATTAAGGTTTATTCATGTTTCTGCACATATATCTCCATCTGTTGCAGTATCTCCTATTGACAAGACAACTAGCTTAAATCACACTGTCTTTATATGTCTCTTAAGTCATTGACTATCTTTATGTGAGTCTATTTATGGACTCTGAAGTCTGTCTTCTACTTATGCTTACCATGAAGAAAAACAAGATAATCAAATTCAAACTTGCTATATATTTACCTTATTCACCTATGCTCCCAATATATGTATATAGGACATAGTTAAGAAATATACACATTTTTATCACCAGTTGGCTACAAAAACTGTAAATAAAGATCTTTAATTAACCTTAAGCCATTTTCCCTTGATATAACAGATGTGGTTGTGGTGGCACATGCCCCTAACCCCAGCTCTGAGGGGAGGCAGAGACGGTAGTATCAGAAGTCCAAGAAGTTCAGAACCACCCTTAGCTGCATAGGGAGCTTGAGGCCAGCCTGATACATGAGATCCTGTCTCAAAATAAAAGGGTTTAACACACATGCAACCTTCTAGATTTGGATAAACTGGTAGCTCCTAGCGTTCAGGGACAATACTGTATAAAAAGGAGTACCTTTGTTAAGGATCAGGTGAAAATGTAACAACCAAGGATGGGCAACTGTTCTGCCAGAAAACTGGGAGCTTTTCACCCTTAAGGAGGCTAGATGAGGTGAATCCCCTCAGCAGCCAATTTCCACATCTGATTTATAGCTTTTAAGGGTTTCATGCATTTGAGGTTTTTTTCAACCTTGTTTAGGTGCCAGGTGTTTATCTACACTAGTTTTCAGCAATCTTAGTATTAAAAAAGAAAAGATACAACAGCATGGACATTCAAACATCCTAAAATATTAGTTAGAACCTGTGGGAAAAATAAATAAAATTATTTTTCATATACAAATATGACTTTTATGGATTTTTTCTGGAATAAGCAGCATATGCCAGTGTTCTTCAAAGAATCTTGCGTTAGTCATAGTAGTTGTTTCACAGCACTGGGGACTGAACCCAGGACCAAGTATACACCAGGCAAGTGTTGGACCACTGAGCTACATCTTCATCGCAGTTTTCAAATGTTTATTTTCAGACAGGATCCCACTAAGTTGACAAGGTTGGCCATGAGCTCCTCTGTATTCCAGGCAGGCCTTGCACTTGTGATCCTCCAGAGTATCTGGGATTACAGACGTCACTCCCAGTTTAGTAGATCTTATACATAGTAAGAAGCTCTGAATAACCTCAACTCCACCAATTCCAGCAATTCAAATATCACTTCATATTATGACCAAAACACAATACCTCAAGTAACTCAATTATTATGTTGCAATCACCTTTAGAGGCTGGGGTGCTAGGGGTTTGGTTTTTGTGGTGGGCTACGCTTTAACAAATGCTTTGTTCCTTTCACCCCACTGAAAACTGTTACAACACTGGCATAGCCTGCTAAGCGACACTCGCTTAATCTTCTTAGAATGACCACTGCCTTCTACCAACATCTGAGCCCACCACTGAGAATGACAAAATAATAAAAGTCTAACTTGCTAACTTTATTCACCTTAGTCACCTATATGCTTTATATATAGGAAACAGTTAAGTAACACACAGTTTTAATCACAAATTGGCTACGAAAACTATGAGTAAAGACCTTTAACTTTCTAGTAAAATATAAGCCCATTTTGTTCCAAAAGTCATATCGTACTATATAGCATAGGCTAAAAGAGTAAAAGAATAACACATCATTTTTAAAACGTCACTGGAATATCAACAAGACCTACCTATGGGTATAACAATGAGCATAAGACCAGATCATTAAGACTACTGGGTGAAATGTCCCCTTGGCTGTCAAGTCCCAGGCCACTCTCCAGCACTCTGAGGATTAGAAAGCCTCATTTTTTGCCACAATAAATGTACTTTCACAGGTCTGCTATTTAGCAATTTTTGTAGGTGACCTGGCAAGCACTCACAAGCTTTACTTAACATTAAGTCTTGCCAAACTGCAGCAGGATATGGAAACACAAGGACCTCAAACACTCCAGTCTTTGTCTCAGGCCTACGCAGTATTTCACTGAACACTTTGAAGCCAAGATGAGTTTTTTTTTTTTTCTGAAGCTGGTCTTTAAGATATTTCAAGTTACTGTTAATATGATGAATAAATAAGCATATCTGGAAATTTTCTATTAATTTGTAATGATTAATAAAACTAAAAAAACAAACACTTATCTAAAAGGAAGACGAAATTGTCAGGAAGTTAAGAAAACACTCTTTTCGTAGAAATAAGGAAATCAAATATATAGCTAAGAATAAAACTAACTTCCTGTCTGTTGAGTACATACAAATGTTTGATGTAATGAATTTCTAAAACAAACTGAGAATACAAATTAAGAAGAAATAATTCAGCAAGTTAACTCATATGCCAATTAACACCTACCTTTGTTTATAAGAAAAGTACAGAAGAACAGAAATGTGTCACATATAATTTGGAGACTGTTTAAACAAGATCACTCTAAAGAAACTGCTGAGCCAATAGCATCTATTTTAAACTGGAAATCAGAATAACAATGCAAAGTTAGAAACTAGCAAAAACTTAAAAAAGTGTTAGGGATCTTTTAAAAAACTTGGGAAACAAAATAAATCTTATATAAAACTGCATTAGAAAATCTAACAAGCCACTGATTATGCTTCAAAGTAAAAGTTAAAATCCTATTTAAGTTTTAATACTTAGAAACATCTAAATAGTAAACACTTTAAAAAAAGAATATATTTGCACACAAACACTGAATAAGACATGGTATAACTGTATTCAAATAGTAAATACTAAGAAGTGGGGGGATCAAACACTACTAACATAAAATTAGTAGGAAATAACTGTAATGGACTCTGATGTTCCTCTTCAACTAGGTCACTGTGAACAGTTCATGTTGCGCCTACTTTTAATAGAAAACCCTAGTTAAAGGCAAAGTTTCAACAAAACAAGATTCATTCATTTAGGGAAATAATGCTAAGAGAGTACTGTATTAGTATTTCTTAAGAAGTTGTAAAACTTAACTGAAAAAATGATTTCTTTTGCAGTTTATTATCTTGCTATGTTATCCAGGCTGGCCTTGAAATCATGATCTTCCTGCCTAATTCTCCCAAGGACTGCATGAGCCACTATACCCAGCTAGAACATATTTCTAAACCATGCTGGGCATACTGAGAAAGATTCTGTTTTATTGCTTGTTTTGAGGGGAGTGAATCCTAATGCATGCATTTTATGAAACTCAAACAAATTTCATGCATGTGATCCTAGGATATTTGGATATATAACCCTGATAGAGATAGAGGTCATTATTTTAAAAGTATAGCCTGATCAAGGGATTGAATGAAAAGAAGGAATGGTTACTGAGACTAGCTCAGAGAAGAGAACTTCAAGTTGAGCTAACCCAAGTGCAAAAGCCTAAAAGGAATGATCTTGGTGTGTGTTGGCAACTGTAATGTTCCTGGTGCAAATCAAAAGAGTGGTGCTTAACAGTTTGCAGACACATGTGAGCAGGTGTATGGGTGTGAGGACCAGGTCAGAGTAGTTGGCTGGCCTTGGCCAGAAGAATATGGATTCAGATGCAGATGTAATAATTTTATTGGTGGGCAAATGAATGTTTCCTCTCACAGCTGTTTTTTTTTTGTTTGTTTGTTTGTTTTGTTTTTTAATGAAATAAGATAATCATTCAAAAGTGAGAAGAGGGGTGGAAATGTTGAATGTTTCAAGGTAATATGATTACCTTCCAGGAAGCCATTAGCAATAAGGAATAAGTTGTTCATGTCCTCTGGCCCATATTTCCACAGTCCTGAAGGAAGCGGCCCACCTGTAGCACATAGTTGTGTTTCTGCTACATGGGACTGAAACACTAAATACTATCAACAAAACACCTTGAAGCTTATTTTATCACATATGGAAGCAGTTCAGAGGTAGTGAACTCAAGAGGGAATGGTGGTTACAGTCTTCAAAGACGCCAGGCTCCTTTCCAGCCCACCAGTCCATGTCCCAGGTTACCTGATGGAGGAAGGGATGAAGGAGGGCTAGTTTCTTCCTCCTTCAGTAAAACAAAAAATGTTCTGCCCACAGTAGGGATATACTTCTTTTGCCTCATTAGCCAGAACCTGGTCACATGGCCATCTGCAGCTAAAAGGAGAATGGTGAATGCCTTTTGGCAGGGTAGCCAGGACTTCAGCTAACCTGGGAGTTACTAAGTTAGAAGGGAAGGCAAGATAAGGGACTAGCTGTTCTTGCAATATCTACATAGCTCCTGGCTTCCAAGCTTCTTCTGCACTATAAATGCCATAAATGGTGAACAGTAGACCTAAGCCAGGACAGTAAGAGTCTCTCTCCTGGGTGTTCATATTTAGAACACAAACAAAGTTAATTTTTTTCTTAAGAGCTGATGTCCAAGAGGAAGCAGACCACAGCCATATAGAGAAGCACAGGACTATAGAAGACAACAAAACAGAGAATCAAAGAAAAGCAGGACCTGAGGCTGCGGAGGAAGAGGACACAACTGGCAATCTGTTTCCTAGTGAAGGCTGTAAGCAATTCTTGCATCTGGATTCTGTGCAACCCCTCTATCACTTTATACAGAAATTAACTATATAAAGTAATTTGAATGTATTTCTATTCCCTACAAGCAAATCATCCTTAGGGTACATGATTTTTAAAAGCTATGATTTATTGTTTTGAGCAGATGAAGTGTTTCTACAACATGTGTGACTTGCCAGGAAGATGATGATGATACTTATTATCTCTGACAATCCTTGGTTGAGGCAGAGATGAACAGATTGCATGACTGTCCCCAGCCACTCACTGCTCTGTAAACTTCTGTCACTGCTGACATCAAGTTTAACCCTATCACTTGCTCTTGCCAATGAGATGGCGAAGTGATATATGTCACCTGAAAGCAGAAACTTGAAGAGCTACCGTGGGTCTTCCCTTCTGCCATGAGGAGCAATCACATGGCATCCTTGGGAGGAAGACATGCAGAGCAGACCCACACTCTTCACCAGGCTGTGCCAGAGCAAGAGAACAATAGCTGCTCCAAGCTACTAAGTGGTTCCCCCCATTTCCATATTCATGTTTATTTATTTTTTTGAGACAGGGTCTCATGGCCTTGAACTCAATTTGAATTCCCTGTTTCTATCTCCAAAGTGCTAGGGTTACTGGTATGAACTGTCAGAGTAATTTATTTATTGTTAGTGAAGCTGACACACACAGGAAACAGCTGATTCAGAAACAACTCGGGGTGCTAGGTTTACACGGGGGACACTGAGGAAGGCAACTATCTGAGAGAAGCCCTAAGAACACCCAGTGTTCCTATGTTAATGCTACTCCCTGTACTGAGCCAGTCATCCAAACCAGAAACCTAGGAAGTCATTCACATTTATCCTTTTCTTTCAGCTCTCCTGGGTCCAATCTGCTACCAAATCTTGACAGTTCTACTTCCAGCCCCATGAATACAACCTTACTTAAGATTAACTAATCTGTGTTCCTGCTTCAGCCTCCTTCTAATCCATCCATACACTTACATACATTAATGCATCTCAAAAATTTCATGCCGACCTCTCTTTAGCTGGACACACTCTCTGTGCTCTGTATAGACCATTATAGACATGAGTACTAGCCCCGCTGCTTTAGCCATGGGACATAAAAAAGTAACGTCATCTTTAAAAAAAAATCTAAGTTTTTGTTCTTGTCTGTTTTCTTTTGTAGAATAAGGACAATAATGCAAAGTATACCTTGTAGATTTGTTGTGGGGGTAAACTGAGAAGAAGAAAAAAAAATGAATCTGGCAAAGTGCCTAGCCCCATTGTAGAAATACAATAGGTACTTGTGGAAAAACAGACCAACTCCCTGGCTAGAGAGCCTATGAATACTTCACAGCCCTATCTATTTATATAACTGTCTCTAGGCAAGAGGCACTAAGTGACTAGACTCCGGGAGGAGCCTGAGATTTACTAATCTGTATATCTTGGGGCCTAGACAGTGCCTGACACAATGGATGTACAAAAACCCAAGTATCTGAAGGAAAATAAAATCTCTGAACAGTCAAAGAGGAAGGAAACAGAAAATCCAGACACGGAAGATCAGAGCCACTAGCCATAATTCTTCCTCAGGCTTATACATTCCATGTCCTTGTAGCTTTGTGCAAAGCAAAGAATGGCCCTTCTCCCCCCTGTCTTGCTCAAACTATACCTGCCTATTTAATTTACAGGTGAGTGAACAATGAACCACACAGGAAGGCAAGAAAGCAACAGTGTTTCAGCAGTGTTGTTCTGGTGAAGACTGAGTGGAGAATGCTGTTCTCTAACAGGCTCAGTGATGTAGGCCTTACAAACAACTAAAGCTGCAAAATTAACGTTGCAACTCTCAAGGGTAATACAAACAGTTTCTAAAGATGTGCAAATGCCTCTGCCCATTTTGACAGGCTGGTCTTTTCCCACCTGTGTGCTCCATGGTATGTGCCTAAAGTTCAATTTTTATAGACTTATTTTGAAAGTGATCCCTTGGATATGGATTAACCTATTCTCAATGAACTGAGTCGGCATTTTAAAAGTGGTATTTTATTTCAAATAGCTCGAGACATAGTTTTCTTGAGAATATCCAAAAATTCCTTCTACAAAGACCCAAACAGACTAAAAAAGAAAGCTTGCCAGAATACTAAACTAGGATATGGTTTATATTACAACTGATACTATTCCAAAATTTTAACCATAACAGGTAATGACAGTAAAATAAACCATCTCATATACTTTGGGAAATTATGCAATGTTAATTTAAAGAATTGAACTTGATACAAAAGTGTTTTTACTTTTAAATAGTGGCTCCAAAAGATGGTTTCTCTTATTAGAATCAGGGTGATGCATACAAAATTGTTGTTAGACTGTTCTTGACTTGAAAAAGTGGTAATTTTATCTTTTCATTTTTTTTTAGGCAGAGTCTCACTATGTAGACCAGGCTGGCCTCAAATTTACAATTCTCCTACATTAGTCTCCTAGGTGATAGGATTATATGCACAGACCACTATGACTGGATCGCTTTAGCTTTTTTTTTAACCTGATATTTTCACATTTTTCTGAAAATGCTTATTCAATATCTGTATTTTTTGTGCCTATGTATTAAAGCAATTGGAATAATGTACTATGATTCAGTTTTCAGTTCTTATTTTTACATTATATTCCTTTAGGATGTTTTGTGTGGCTATACCTGAGTAGCTGAGACTTAATAATTTATTTTTTTAAAAAAACAACATGGAATGGCCTCCTGCTTAAGCCATTCCCCTCCCCCTTCTCTTACCCCTTATTCATAAACTCACACTTCTTTCTACTAGTCTGCATAAAGAAAACAGTTATCTTGGTTAAGGACCACATATAAGGGAGAGTTAGGTTCAAAAACATAAAATCCTTACGAGCATACTGTAACCTAAAGAGTAAATAGTGGGCGTCAACTGGCAAGAGGGGTCACGAGTAGTAGGGGAGAATGTCTAAGTCTGTGAATAATTGAGCATTCTGAAAGCCCCGGGTCCCAGTCACCGGTCCCTTCCCTCACTGAGCTGTTGACCAAAGAGACCCATGAGGATCCAAAAACAAGACAAAATTCTGTCAAGCCTCTTGAACGCCATCCCCAGGCCTGAGACAAAATCCTGTTGCTGAAGAAACCACAGAATGCCATCTATCTTCATCGAGAGTCCCAGCGAGGTCTGGAATAGTAACCAACCCTGGGTGGCAGTTAGTGAAGGGCTGGAGGGCACTGCACAAGCTGCCAGGGGAAGCTAATTGGCGAAACAGGCCATTGGCATGAAACATAGTCTGCGGCCATGAATAGGCTGGTTACAGTTCCTACTGGGAGAGAAGAGCAAACCAAGAAGGAGCAATTGTTCAATGAAGGAGCCTGGGCCTGGGGGAGACAATCAACAGCCATTAAATTCGGCCATATATTCCACTCAGTGAGGGGGAACCCTTGATTGGAAATGGGGATTTAGAGCAGTATGCACCGGATCCCATACTCTTGGGCTTCCAAGGAAAGATGCACTATGCGAACATCTGACAGGGAGGCTACTAAAGATAGAAACTAGGTAATCCAGAATGCTGTATATTTGTTAACCCTACACTGTTCTCACTCTCCGATGGAGATTGTGCTTGTATTTTTCAGGATATAGCAAGTGAGCTGTGGCCCATATAACCCTACCACCTGACAGCAGGCAAAAAGCTGAGATCATGGCAAGAGTTGAGCCACCACAGTCATATTGTGGAGGATCCATATGGAACCTTGCAGAGAAGGTCGGGATGAACAAGGGATCCATAGCCACAGACATTCAACCAACTCAGGATAAGCCAAATGTGTTTGTGTTTTTCAGGATGCAACGAGAGTGCTGTGGCCCATCTAACCCTACCAACCCACCATAGGCCGATGACCCAGATCCTGGCAAGAGAGGAGCCACCACAGTCATATCGTGGAGGATCCATAGGGAACCAAGCAGACAATGACAGATGAACAAGGGACCTATAACCACAGCCATTCAATCAACACAGGATAGGCCAATAAGACAGAAACCAAGAATTTTCGACACAAGGACATTAAGGCAGCCTTAATACTCACCCACCACTACTCAGGGAACTGAGTGGAAGAGGGGG
>PVHP010009591.1:0-17989 GCA_004024765.1 Zapus hudsonius
GGAAAAAAAGAGGCATAGACAAAAGACAGACAGTAAAAGAAACAGCGAGAAAAGAGACATTCAACTTTCAATTATGATTCCTTGTGTCTGAAGGAGAATGTTAGAGGAAATATACAGAAATGAGGGAGAAAAACTTCTGGCTGTAGAGTAACATTCATTCAAAAAAGTCTAGATTATTAGTGTATGATACATGCCATTTTAAAATATTTATTTGTTATTTGAGATTTCAAGGAAAAAAAGTTTTATTCTCTTCTGCTTCAAACCCAGAATCTATTTAACTCATTAAATTCTTTTTACATTTTTGCTGACAGCATTGATTTTGTAATGGCTTCCGTTCCAAAGCACTAAAGAAAGCAGGGACACATGTGTTCACCTTGACGTTGCTTTCTGACACATGGTTGTCTCAGTTCAGAACACCCAGTGCTGAGAACCACTCACAAAATCTCGGCTGGCTCAAACTGCTTGTGAGATTCTCACCTTCCAATTGATCCATCTGATGCTTCTACCTTTATCTTTTTTTTTTTTTTAAAAAAAAAGATGTTTAGAATCAGAAAAAAAAATTACAGCATGCGATTCGGGATGGTTTTCTTCATTTTCCTTGTGGCTGGCTCACGCTGTGTTAGTGGGATCATTCTTAATCCAAAGCGCCAACACACTGGTGTCATCAGACAGCGATGATTTTTGCCTTATTGCATTTAGCAGGATTCAGCATTATGGTTGCAAACTTCCTCGGGGAACAGGAGGGGGCTGGAAAAAAATAGAATGAAGCAAAATAAAGACAGAAAGAAATAATCATCAGAGAACATCCTCAGGGAGTACAGAAAAGCAAAGGCAAAGAGAGTCTGAAGCTTCCAATATTGTGATTATGTGGACCTGTGATGGGGAGATATCTCTTTGATGGAATGTAAATTATTTAGGACCCTGGAAAGAGATTGTGTTCATGTTTTACTTTTAGAGAAGTGCCATTTGCAAATTATTTAATTTACCTGTTTCTTCATAGCTTATCTTTCTCCTTTAAATCTTACTTTCATTCTCTGTAGAGATTCAGGTAACCAACTTTGTACTGCAATGTTGCATTATATTTTATTTGTTCTGTGATATTTCATCCAGTTAAAGTATCAAGATGTCATATTTCTCACAACATCCACAATCTCAAGCCAACACTAAAACAACCCTCTCTGTTCAACATTTTTCATGGGTTCCATGACAAGTGAATTGGCATGTATTTTCTTGTTGATGTCCTTTTTGGAGGGGGGTTAGGGAGGAAATCATTGAGAATGAGGCATTGAACAATTTTGAATCTGTTGTCAAAGGAGCAGAAAATAGGATCATCCCAAATTTGGAGAATGGATGAGAAATGAGAGAGAGAGAGAGAGAGAGAGAGAGAGAGAGAGAGAGAGAGAGAGAGAGAGAGAGAGAGAGAGAGAGAACACAGCAATGTGAAGACAAGTGTCTAGACTCAGTAGTAGGAAGCAAGTTTTTCTTTTCTTTTCTTTTCTTTTTTTTTTAAATCTTCTGGTCTTTTGGCCAATTGTTTATGGAAGAAGTGACTGAAGGAATTTTCCGTCTTTACAACTATATTAATCTTATGTGAAGCCAACTGACAGTATCATGTCAATGAAGGGTAGCAAAACAAATTCATTGTTCAATATCAATGAGTTTTGCCCAGATAGAAAAACATGTACAATGGAGCTCACATAGGTTTTCTTTCTCAACCCTTCTTCAAAGACTCAAGAAAGATAGTAGATCCTTCTTTCTCAAAGACTTCGGTGAGGGTTGCCTTCTTTCCAACTGTCTAATCACACTGGGAAAAAGGAAGTAGGGTGTCGAGTAGTCAAATACCTGCTGTGTCTTTCCTAGGCTGAGGCAGAAGGAAGTGTGCTTCTGTAATAGGACCTGGTAGGTTCTGACCCAACAGATACCCTCTTTCTTAACATCGAGACTTTAAGGATTATAAATGTAATGATTATAAATCTGTACATTCCTTGCTTTTGCTTTTTGTATTTTAAGTAAAAAAATACTTTTTTAAAAAAAAATTTAGCTGTGATTCGTTCAGAGCTTTAAGAATAGCAGTGTTAGGTTAGGAAAATTCCATCCTTTACCACAGATATTGCCAACCACCCAAAATCTAAATCATGTTGCCTCCACCAGATTTCTTGTCAAAACTTTGAGGAATATTTCAGTCACCAACATGAATACAAGATGAAGATTCTTGTCCCCCCACAAAGCTGCAACTTCCTAGGGAGTCAGAGACTCTATAAACCAGGTCACCCCAGAGACATGGATGCATGTTTACTCTCACAATGCATAAGGAGGTAAAAATGGAAGCCTAGGTGGGTTAAGGGGTGAGAAAGAAAAAAGAGGGAATAACAAAAAAAGTCATTGGAAATGCCAGAAATTCTTTGTATGTTAATGAATAAATTTAGAACCTTAAAATGGAAGCTATAAAGTCAGATAACCTGGCAAAGGATAATGGAGACAGACACTGAAGATACCCAACACAATCCGAAGCAGAAATCCAGAGACTCTTAAGAGCTCAGCAGTAAAGTAGACCTAAACTAAACCACCATGACTCGGGATCTGAGCAGAAGAGAGAGCGGAAAGATTGTAAGAGCCATGGTGGGAGAGAATACCCAGAGACATTGCCCCCTCAGCAAAAACAAAGAAAAAAGAAACTGGCTACCTCTCCTATAATCCATACCCCCTATCCCATGGACTGGTCCAGCAAGCCCCCTGAAGAGGGCCTCCAGTGGATTGGGGACTGGAAGGAGGGAAATGGGGGAACCATCATAAGGCTTGCTCATGCAACATATCTAAATATTGATAGTAAATATGAAAAAAATAAAATAAAAAAGGAAGTTAGAGACATCTGTTATAGTTACTTTCATATTGTTGGGGCAAACACCTAACCAGGAGCAATTTAAGGGAGGAGAAGGTTTGTTTAAGGCTTACAGAGTCCCCAAGGGAAGCATCATCATGGCAGAAGTAGCTGGCTCACTTCTGCATCCACAGCAGAGAATAACAAACAACAGCAGCAATAACAACAAAATACACAACCATCATGACAGGCACAGCTCATATGGCTCTGAATATAACTTAAGGCCTGACTACAAATTTTCCCTGAATGATGCTGACTCAAGTAAAGGTGCTGGAGATGTATCAGGAAGCTTAATCGTAATCAAAAATCCCAGAGGCTGAGTGGAACATACATTGATGTTTAAACCGGCTGTTGCAGTCAGCTTTCTAGTTGCTGTGCAGAAAGAACCCAAACAAAAGCGGCTTGTGGAGAAATGGGTTTATTTGGCTTACGGACTCTAGGGGAGACTCCATCCTGGCAGGGAAAACGATGGCATGAGCAGAGGGCTGGACATCACCTCTGCCACAGCACTGCAAACAGCGGCAGGAAGGTGTGCCAAATACTGGCAAGGGGAAGCTGGCTTATAACCCCATAAGCCCGCCCCTGAAGACACAGCTTCATCAAGGTTGTAAAACCCAAACTGCCATCAGCTGAGGATCGATCTATCAGAACACATTCATTTGTTTGTGGGGGACACCTGGATTAAACCATGACACTGGCATATCATCTTTTTTTGTTTGTTTGTTTCTTCAAGGTAGAGCCTCGCTCTAGACCAGGCTGAATTCACTATGGAGTCTCAGGGTGGCCTCGAACTCATGATGATCCTCCTACCTCTGCCTCCTGAGTGCTGGGATTAAAGGCATGTGCCATGATGACCAGCCATATCATTTTAATAAATTTTAGGGCGCTAAGTCAAATGCATAATCTAGAATTTTAAGAAAACAGAAGTGACAAGAATGTGCACAAAGCAGTCCTTGGACACTGTGCTCATTTTAATACAAAAGGCACTCCCACTGAAAAAGACAGTAAACTGATATTCTATTTTTGTGATTTGATACCATTGTCTCATGTATATGATATGCTGTATCAAATTTCATGTGGTATTTTAATATACAGCATCAGGATTGAAAACCTTGAGCCTCCCCACCCCCATCTCATACCGAAGTCCATGGACTCTATGCTTATATCACAGGCAGGGTGACAACTGGGGAGATTTGGAACCTTGAGAAAGGAAATAGCCAAACAGTGAGTACAGATGTTCCATTTTCTAGCTGAAAGACCCACATAGGATATTTAATATCACTTGGGCATTAGGCATATCATTTACTGAATGGAGCAAACTGGCTGTTTATTGTAGGACTATTGAGAGATTTAAGTTAATGGTTATCATTTTATTTTATTGGCGTTACCTTATTTCCCAGATATACAGAAAGGCAAAGGCAACAGTTTCAATTGTCACTATTTTACTGTCCTAAGAGAAGGATGATACTCTCCAACTTATGAGACGTTGATGTAGAGAGAGGGTAAAGAATATGGCCATGCTTCTTTAACAGAGATCTCAAGCCAATTATGAATTACCATAATCACTATAAATAATTATTCTGAAAGAAAGTTTTGTGCTCTGTTGAAAATGAAGCCAAGAGGTATATGAACCTGTGTTGTCAAGAAGACCTGGCACACAAGCATAAGGCTGGGGAATTGGTTTTGGTTTCCAGTTTCTATAATATCCATAACCATTTAGCATAGTAAGCAAGGCAAAGACACACTTGTGATTAATTTCCATGCATTGTGTGATGATTTTAACATGATTCAACCCTCTCTCTTCAAAGAGCACTGTATATTTTAAGAGTGTTAGTAACAAACTAAAAAATGTATCGATAAACAATACACAAACCTCCAATAATGCAAAGCATTAGAAGAAAATATGGAATTGGTTCTTAAGGTCTTCAAGGGACTGTTCCAGATATAGTTATTAGTTTGTTTGCTGTGGCCCACACTCTGACAGTACAGCATCATTACACATGAGTTAAGGACTCATGTTGGCTCTCAGTATTCCCTGTCCATGGTCCTGAGCTCTTTACCCCCACCAAATTTTTGTTGATAGGTTGAGTTCAATTGCACATATTTTTTTTCTGAAAGATCCAAGTCCTGCTTTTAGGGCATGAAAATTTTAACTTTATGATAAAATAATCACTAAAATGAATGCAGTATTCTGACTACTAGTATTGAAAATGTTGAAACTGAAAGACCATCCTAGAAAAATCTAATATGCTATGTTATGTGTGAGAAGAGAAACACGAGTTATAATTTAGGTTAAACTTCATCAATATAGAGTCACATATTCCTGATTAATAAGTCAAGGGAATTGCAGAGAACACACAATCCGTTCAACTTCACAAATGAGAAAATCGAGGCACGCAGGAGCATGTAACATTACACGGCAGCTGTATATAACACATGTATTCATCGATCTTCCTATCTTTTTAGTGTGTTATCTACATAGTCCTATGATTCTTAACAATTATATATAATTCCAAAAATATTTAAAATATTCTTCACAATCCTTCCCTGGGGTTGTTTGAGTATCTGACAGAGCTTGATTGAAAGGAATCACTCTACAAAACAGGTTTTGGTCTTTTCTTAGTAGTCTCTGTTAGTCAATGGATACTATAACAAATTGTCTCATCAGAGGAATTAATTAACTATAAGGTTATTGCCTTCATGTTCTTGTGTCAGAAGTCCAACATATGTTATTTGACTAAAATCAAAATGCCAGTAAGTTTACATTACTTCTGGTGACACCAAAGTAGAAACCATTTATGTGCCTTTTCATTCACAAAGCCTGCCTTCATTACTGGACTACTGAGACCCTTCTATATTTGAAGCAATAACTATCAGTTGTATCTTTTACATACCCATCACTGTGATTAGAATGCCTCCCTCTTTCACTTCAAAAGAACAGTTGTGATACCATTGAGCTGACTTGTGTTATCCAGAACAATATTCCTATTTCAAAGTGACTGGATATTTCAGTTGAATTTAAACTGTAAATTTTCATTCCTCTTTGCAGTTAGCACAATAGAATCTTGTTAAGAACCAAAAAGTAGATGCAACTTGGAAGAAAAGTTATTGTGCTTATGACATTCCCTACACTGGGATCACACAGATGGGAAAGAAAACCCCCTACTCTCCATAAACAATGTAGAGAGGAAATTGAAGGGATGAGAAATTTAAACCATCCACCACTTGAAAAAGGAAGAAATATATTCAACCATAGAGCCATCAGCAAGGGATACTCTTTGCACTCCACGTGATGTAAGACCTGCACCAGGCTTCTGATATACTGAACTGTGAGATAATTACTTTGCTTTGTTATTAATATCTAGGTCTATGGTATGGGGGCAGTCAACCACTTCATCATTATTTATTTATTATTATATAACATTATATTATAGTCACTTTATTATTATTTATTATTTATTTATTAGTCCTCTAATCAAGTGGGGTCCATCATTGTTTCCATGCTTTGGAGTAACCACCATACTGTACACACACATGACTTCTTGAAGTCATTTACATCTGTGATGGCTGGTTCTCCTCATTCAGAAACTGAGCAAATTTTCAAGGTCCTGAAAGTATCAGCTGTTTCATTCAGGGTAGTGTGTTTCAAGAACAGCCTTCAATAGAGGGAATAATCCACATGGGAAGGCTCCCACTATTCCATCATTTACTATCACAAAACACATCATATCAAAGTGAAATTTGAAGGAAAAATCTTTTGTGAGCCGATGAATACAGAGAAGTCTCTGCATAAGTCTTTGCTATCTCTGAAAGGTCCAAGGAAGATGCATAGCTAAGTTTCATTTCATTCCCTCCACCTCCCTTCTCCAGTCACTGACCCTCGGTTACTAGTTCAGGGACTTCTGAAGTTGAAGCCCAGAAATAATTGCACCAATTTTCTGGGTCTAAGTGATGTCTACCTTGGTGACCCAGGGTTGTAGAGTGAATAGTTACCTGCCAGGATGCGAGAGTGGCTCTCAAGATTCATCGCGTACGACATCACATTAGAAAGAAATTGAGCTACAAAGCCTTCTACCTAAACGGAGGTTTTGTTTTAACCAAGGTATGTTTTTCTCGCCTTTGTTTCACTGTAAACTTCTATGTTATGAAAATGAATGTAAAGATATAATAACCACAGCTAAGCTACACAGGGCAGAGCTACCTTGGACCAGAAAGATTAGATATGCTGCTATTAAGAAATAGGATCAGAAATAACTTTAAGCACATTACTTACACCTCAGTGCTCTGGAATGTGGTTGATGCTAAGTTGGGAGGAAAGGTCAAACCTGCAAAACAGTCCTCAGGTAGCTAAAGAATTAGCTCACTTAAATACTCGGGCTAATAGATAGGAAATTCAATGCAGATAAATGCAGAATAATGAGTCTTGCAGAATCTAATAAGAGGACATAATATGTGCTTAATGGGAAGGTACCACAGCATATTGACCTGGAGAGACATGTAAGTTATTTTAATAAAAAACTATATTAAAGATTATTCAGCTCCATTATAACTGGAAAAATAATACAGTATGTTTTGCTAGACCTTACTTACAACAGCATATCCAATCTAATCGCTGCACATAGCCCAAGAAACATATTTACAATGATCCTTAAAGGGCGATTCATAGAACAAGCTAAATAAGAGCACTTATCAGAGACATATGTTTGGAAGCAATTATTGGGAAAACCGACCACTTTCTCTTTGATAAGTCCAAAGTGTTAGAGAACGTTGGAATAAAGGGGTGTGAGGACTTACAGAGCCAGCCTTCTGCATTGCTAGCACAGAGGTGAGGGGCTCATTAAATCTACCTCATGTTCTTCAGGATCCGCTTTTATCAATGCTCTGACAATTCCATTAACTCTTCAGCAATTACCAATCCTGGGTGACAAACACAACGGACCCTTTCCTTGCACATTTCTGCTTATTTGGGGCCAACTCACATTACTGGGGGCCTTGGGAGTAAAGACTTTGGGATTCAAACACTCTCAAATGAGGACTTCCAGTAGTCAGGGTGATTCAGAGCTCTTTTTCTTACTGATGACCTATTGCTTGGACTCAATTCCTGACAAATAGCACAGGAGAGGTCAGCCTAGTATCCACCTAGATAAAAGGTGATAGGCTATGATGAGACAGAGGAACATGATATGATTTAAAAACAACCCCTGAAGACAATCAAAATCATCCTAAAAACATGTAATTTTGTAATCACAGGATAAGTCACTGCTAATTAAAAAGGTGCACTTTCAAGTAGGTGGAGATTTTTAATACTTTGTCTTCTCATCTATGTCAGACCACGTGTATCTGATTCTCTCTCTCCCTCTAGATCATATTTCTCTCTTTAGAAGGGCCTTTGGAAATGGCTATAAACTCAATAAGTTATTACCACTGAAGAATCAATATGTTTGAATCATCTTTAAATGAACAAACCTGGTTTAAAAACTTGAATCCTGGAATATTGCAGTACCTGAGACTTGGCCCAGAGGTTGGTGTGTTGAGCTGTTCTCCATGCAGAAAGTCTGATAGCATCCTTGGCTTGTATTTGCAAGATGTCAGCACTACTCCTTCTCTTGGCCCTTAGTTATTGCAAAGTTTAAAATACTTCCACAAGCATTGACAATTGCTAATTCATGGGGAAAACTGACCCGGATGAACACAATAACTTTCAGATTATACAGGACATACTCTTGTTACAACTCAGCTTCCCCTCTACAGAATAGGAATCATGAAGTTGACTACCACAGGATTGTGTTAATATATCTAAATACCAGAAACTCATAATCTCAAACCAAAGAAGCCGAGAGTCTCAGAGCAGGCACTTACCTTGCCCCAGAAATCACCAATTTTCAGTGTGAGAGTTGGAGCTTCAGTGTATGTAAGAGAAACCACAACGTGGGATGTGTTGGATTGAAAGGAAAAAAAAAACATCCTGATAAAGTTAAATAGCATTGCTTGTGTATCTACCCAGGTCACCATCATTCAGGGCATCATGGAAACTGTTCTTCTCTTACTCAAGATTGCTGTAGCAGTAAGCTACATAGTTTTCTTTGGTGTGCATATTATAGTTACCTTCTCATTGCTGGGATGAAGCACCTGACCAAAAGCAGCTGATGGGATAAAAGTTTTCATTTTGACTTACTGTCTTGAGAGGAAGATTTATAACAGCAACAAAAAAGCATAGTGATATAATTACCTTCTTTTTAATTTTTTGTTAATAATTAGATACATTGTATAAGAAAATCTTGTGATGGTAACCCACATTTATGTCCTCCCTGCCCCCCACCCTGCCAAGGGCCCTCCTCAGTGGGATTGTTGGAATGGTCCATGGGATGGAGACTCTTGTTGCTGGAACAGAATACCCAATCACAAGCATCTTATGAGTGGAAAGTTGTTTACATTGGCTTACAGTCTCAAAGAGAAGCCCCATGATGGCAGGGGAAAGATGGTAGAGAATGGATATCACCCACCTTGTCACAGCAGGTGAAAAACAACAGCAGGAGAGTGACCCAAGTAACCTTGGCAAGCTGAGGCTGATAACCCATCAAGTACTCACCCAGAAACACACCTCCTCCTGTATGACTCTACTTTCCAAATTGTCATGAATAGGAAGAAGATCAAGCATTCAGAAGAACATGAGTTTATGGGGGGCACCAAATTCAAAGCACTGTACACAGGATGAACAGAGAATACATATTACTTCAGACACAGCATGTGGAAAATAGCAGCAGGAAAGTGAGCTGGATTCTATCAAGGGGGAGATCGATATAACAACCCTGAGCCTTTCCCCAACAACACAAGGCTCCACCTCCCAAATTGCCATCATGTAGGAACCAAGCAATCACAACACGGGAGTTTATGCAGGACATAAACTCGAACCTAAACAGAGTGTGTGTGTGTGTGTGTGTGTGTGTGTGTGTGTGTGTGTGTGTGTGTGTGTGTCTTAGGGCTTGTGTAGTATTGGAAATGTGTGATGTGGTATGTGTGTAGTGCATATGTAGTTACATGAACATGTGTGTGCAGACGTGTGTGTTCCATGCACACATTGGCTGAAGCCAGAGGAGAGTGCAGGATGTCCTCATCATCATCCTTCTGCTTTGTTTCCCTGAGGCTGAATCTTTCACTGAATGCTTTTTTTTTCTTTTTTCTATCTCTTTTTTTTTTCCAGTCAGACCAGCTAAGCAGTGAATCCCAGTGACTCTTCTGTCTTCAGGACTGGGGTTACATGCATGCCATATCATGCACAGACTTTTGACTCGGGTTTCTGGATCAGACTCAGGTTCTTTGAGGGTGCATAAATCACATTAACACTCACAGCCATCTCCCCAGCCATTGCTTAAGATCTTAAGATTCTTTTTGAGATATCTGAATGTTTCTATAGTTGTGCTATTTTAGTTGGCATACAGAAAAATAGATTTTTTTCCTTTTTTAATTTAAAAAATATATTTATGGTGAATAAGTATATACATTGTATGAGCAAATTTTGTGAAGGTGTCCCCGTTTCCCTCCTCTTTGTTCCCTACCCATTGGGATATTTCTTTTATGCACATCTTTCATGCTCATAGGATAGGGGGTATAAAGTGCGCCAGAGGTAGCCAATTTTTTTTTCTTTTTTCCTTCCCCCTTGTGTATTTTTGCTGAGGGAGGCAATGTCTCTGGATATTCTCCCCCACCATGGCTCATACATTCTATCTGCCCCCTCAGTCATAGTGGGTGAGTTGATAGCTTCCATAATCATAGTTCATAAGACATTATGATTTCTTCCCCACCCTCCCCCATATATCTTTCCCCTTCTCAGTTAGTCTTGGATTTGTTTCAGTGTCATCATCTTTTCCTCCAATAATGTGTAGGCATTATCAGGTACTGTGAAGTCATGAACATCAAGGCCATTTTTGTGTCTGGAAGTTTGTGTTGCAAACTTTGGCTCTTACAATATTTCCACCACCTCTTCCACAATAGACCCTGAGCTTCAGGAGGTGTGACAGAGATGTCCCAGTGCTGAACACTTCACTGTCACTTATTCTCAGCACTATGGTGTCTTTTGAGATATCCTAGTCATCACCGCTATCTGAAAAAGAGAAGCTTCTCTAGACAAGAATGAGAATAGTATTATCATGTGGGTATGCTCATTTAAAACCACAAAGTGCTTGTATGGGAGTTTAGCCAGAAAACAGCCAGTGATACTTCCCTAGGTTCCTGACCGCCCCCCAATATAGGGTTTGTACTAGATCTTCAGTATTAGGCATGCCATAGGTTGATATGGGAAAAAACTTCTGTGCCAGGGATGGGATACTTTCCAGTGAACTGTTAGCAAAGGAGGTTCCTGAGGCCCCTAAAACATTACAGGCCATTGCCCAGGTTCTTGGTTGCCTACCAAAATGAGATGGCAAGACCTTATTGCTGAAGACCACATATGTTTGGGCTGCAGGTCCCTGAGAAATGAACCTGGAGCTGAGCAGTAAACCTCCTCCCTCTTAACTAGCTGAAAAAAAGTTAGGAAAATCTAGGAAAAGCTATGGCTTCTGCAGCCCTATAGGAGAGAGAAATCATCAGTGGTGGTGAACAGCAGTGGACTTTGCAAGCCTTAAGACTGGTCAGTCAGGCCGAATGGGCCAGCTGGGGCAATAGTGGCATGTCTATTGTGGGGGAAACCAATTACTATCTAATTGGACCAGAGAAATAGTTTTAAGCAGAACAGCAAGACCTCAGCGTATTGGGCTAGTTGAAGAACATATTATATTGTATGGTAATGACACTGTAATTAAACAAAAGCAATGGTACAAAAAACCTCATTTTTTAGAAGTTTGCAGAATGGTGTGTTTTCTTCCCTTCTCTTTCTATTTTCCCCCACCAAGAGGCTATATATTCTGCTACAAGGTGTCTTTAAGTTTTAAAAAAAACATCTTTTAACAGAAATTAAACACAACCTCTAGCATCAACTTACTTCAGAACATCAGGTGAAGAAGCTGAGCTGTTAGGGATGCTTCCTGCCCTCCCATGATTTGAAGCAGTCTAACTTATTTGTATCTTTACAAGATTCAGGGAAAAAAGATTATTAGTATTTCAATTTCTGTCAACTACTGAAGCTGACTATGCCTGAAGATATGCCTGGCTTCCTTGTGCTGGCGTGGAGAAATATGCAGATAGAGGAAGTGATGCTGAGGGCTTATGGAAGGAAGCTGGGTGAAAAATAAGTTATTATAATAAACAGAGGTAGAATCAAAAATGACAAAAGTGTGTACATGAATTGTCATGCTGAGCTTTGGTTCACACAGCATGGCGACAGGCTGGCTAGAAGCAGATAAGACCTTGTTCCAGTAAAGAATACTAACTTGGAAGATGAGATAAGAAAGTCACTTAGTATATAGCAAGGATTCATATTTCTGTGTTATATACCTGTTGGCTTCCCCAATCTGCCCTTCTATCCCTGAATCTAACTTGATCTATGTGATCTTACATACTATACAAGGTACTATTTCCCGTGTGTTCCTTCTGTCCAGAATGTCCTTGGGTTCTCTTTCTCTCTCCCCTGTTAGAAACTCCTGCTGGACCTTTCATAAGCCATTTAAATTCCAGCATTGAGGAACAGCTCTGGGTCATTTCCATGGAGTCCCTGGTCTTCCCTCTGTACTATATATAATCTAAACTTATTACTCACTGAAAATACCAGTATTTGAGAAAAATGTAAAGAATGTAAATATTTAAAGTTCAGTAGCTTAAAATTATTTCATAAATAAACTTCATCTTTTTGATTTTTTTTTGTGGTTGATTCATCTGTTTCAGGGTGGCCCTGTTCTTTTCTATTCAAAGTCATGTGTGAATACAATAATATATGGGGGGCAGATAGAGTGAGCAGGATATGGAGTTTCAGTTGTCTTCATCACCTTCTTGAATAAAAAAAAAGACTCTAAGATAATACCAATCACAGTTAGGATTGTCACAGAAGGCAACTGAGGCTCTTGTCACTTAAGATTGCCATAAGGACTAATACAGACATCCCACGGAGGAGGATATCCAACTGATCAGGGATGGGGAGGGGGGAATTAGGGAATTCGGGATAAAAATGCATTGTTTACCCACTAAATAATGTAACTCATTATGGACAATAAATATATATTTTAAAAAAATGGACAGAGGCAGAGGGAGGAGCAGGGGGCCCTGGTCTCCAGGTTGACTATGTCCCCTGATGCCCATCCACCCTAAGCCTGTGGTGCTTTTACTGAGCTGAGCTCTTCCAGCACCCCCATACTCCCCATTGCATACCCAATCTCTGTGGACTCGCCCTCAGAATGACTCCATTCTATGGTAATGATCATAGCTATATTATTTCTAGCTCTAGCTAGCCACTATAGTGCTGGATGATAGGCAAAGGCTTTGGACCTAGCTCACAATTCCTATGGTACCACCCACTCCATCACTCATCTGAGAGGTAGCTCATCTTTGTACTATATCTACACTGTCTAACTTTAATTAAATGGGTGATGGACTCAATAAACCATTGTTATCTTTGAAGGTGGGAGAATAGTCCAGAAGCCAAGAAATGCAGAGGACTCGAAAAGTCGCCAAACTCAAGAAGGTAGCTTCTACCCCAAAACCTCCAGAATTGGTCTGGATTTTAACTCAAGGAGGTTCTCACTTATAAGCTAAGCCTGCTATTTCAAGCAATGACAGTTTCACTATTTTAGTACAGATATGTAGAAAGCTCATACAGCTACATTAAAGTCCAGGCAAGAATCGCATCTCTGTTATATTTATGATCTAGGGTCCCCTTCACCCTCATAAAACCTGACTAATTTCCCACCAATTAGGGAACACCGTGACAGTCTCCCCACTTGCCATATGGCTTTTCTAACTGCCACCAAGAGAACGGCTACGAGAAGTTGGAAGCCAAATTCAGAACAGTGAACTGTGAGCTTCGCCTTGCCCTACCAACAACTCCTGTATCCTCCACGGCAAATAGTCTGCCACTAAATCTACTTTGAAAAACATAAAAAGAAAAATAGCGGCACACTAAGGGAAATAAATGTTTAGATGAATTCATGTGCTTTCCACTGGAGAGGAGAATAATAAATCTACTGGGCAGTACAAATTACCCTCCAAGTTTACATTCACCTCGTCATTCCCAGGGAGATCAGCAGAATTAATGGTCAAACATGTTAATAGAATAATGGAGCGTCCTTAACCATTTCTAGAGGAGGAAGGGGAGGGGGGTGCTGGATGCTTATTCTATGGCAATTTATGTCAGTGTAAAAGTTATAAAGATTGCCGGCGAGTAAAGAGCACGGTGCAGAATCACCGGTGGAACTGTAAAATCAATATCTCTAGGGCTTTCAACACTGTATTTGGAAGGTCCTTTCAGACCCATTGACGGCACGATATGTTATGTATGAAAATGGCAAAGGTGATGGTGGGTGGTGCTCAACTCATGGATTTGGACACCAAATCTATCATTGAAAATGCACATGTCTTTCTGCATTTTCTGTTTCCTCATAAGGCTGTGTGTGAGATCAAATCATCAACCCAAGAAAAACTGATCCATGTCATAGGCTGCTGTGAGAGTTTCTCAATTATCTTAATGGATCAGAAAATGAACCGAGCATCATAGATATTTTTTTTTCCTTTGACAAGTATAAATAAGTTATGCAAATGGATAGAAGTGGGTGTTAACTTGGTGTGGTAGTTTAAATAGATGCTCCCCAATAGATTCAAGAGTTTATTAAAGCTTGTGATTTGTCTCCAGCCTTCTGGCTGTAGGAAGTTTCAACTTAGCCTGGCCTAATAGGCTCCAGCCCTGATGTGTTACTGGGGTGGGTGTGAAATTCCAGCTATACATATGCAAAGAGCAGTTTGAGCTCAAGTCTGAAGTTCCTGTTGTTTGCTATTTGGAATGTGCTTGCTTAAGGTGCTGGTGATGGGTTTCTCTCTCTGCTTGGATCTGTGAAAGGGGGCCAGCCTTTTTCACCATTCTGGAACTTCCCCTGGATCAGTTACGTCAAAAACATATTTTCCTCCCAAAACTGCCCGATTTGGAGATTCATCTCAGTGGCGTGTGGCTGACTACAACACTCAGAAACATTTCTGTTTTGTTTTCGGTAATATTGTCACAGGCAGTGATGCCACAATTGATAACATTATTCTTTATAATGTAGAGAGAAATGGAATCTCATGTGGTTATTGGAAGAAAGAACATAGAAACATCATTGGAAAGTGAAAATAAGTAATATGTAACTTAATTTCAAAAAAGCACAACCTGGCTCATGGGATGCTGAGAAGAGTGTTAAGATTCTTCAAGTACCTACAGATCCCAGGCAGCTCTTAATATCCCACCCCTTCATTCACCCAGTGGTTATTAATGTCTATGTATCTATGGCCAAATTTTTTAGGTATCAGAATCTCAACAGTGAATGTGGTATGGGTCCTTTGATTAGATTAGGTTTCAATCATGAATGGCTATTTGTCTATCTGAAGTGTTACCCTGGGTTGAATTGAAGGTGATGATGAAATGATTTCCTTCTTATATATTTTTAATTATAAAGGAAGGAGATGCTACTTCTTCCTCTTGTACATCAATGCTTTCATGAGTCCAGGCACATAGAAATTAATAAGCATATGGTTATATCATCTGATGGAAGGTTAAAGCAGATCATGAAGTTGTGCTAATGTTTCAAATGGTCAAGTCAAGCGAAATGAACGTTAGGAAACACCAAAGAGTATTTCTAACTTGTATACAGTATCAAAAGGCATTGGGTGATTTTGAAAATCACTCCCTTTTGATACATTCTGATGATATCCAGGGACTGGATGTATGATTGTGTGCAGCAAAGATGGGGAAACTCTGTGGAAATCAGTTACGTGGGTGGTCACTAGTGGACAAGCCCAGCTAGACATCAAATCAACTCAGAAGTTTTCAGGAGGGTTTTGGTACCCATGTGTACCAAAGTACCTATAAAGGGAGACATTAATAGAAATTTGTAGATGATATTGTCCCCTCACAAGCATTAGTAATCAGTAATATGCAAATGTTGATATAGACTCATATCCTATTCTTTTTTTTCACTCTTTGTTGTCCAAAACTAGATACATTGTATGAACAAATATTGTGTTGATATTCCCATTTCCCTCCTCCCTGTCCCCAATCCCCTGGGTATCCTCCAAGGTAGGCAGACTGAATCCATCCATGTGGTAAGGGGTTATGGATAGCACAGGAGGCAGCCATGCCCCCCCACCACTTTATGTTTTGTAGCTGACGGGGGTAATATCTCTGGGTAATCTCCCCCACCATGGCTCTTACAATCTTTAGGCCCCCTCTTCCATCATTTTTCTGAGTCATGGAGGGTGAGTTTTAAGTCTGTTTTTTTTGTTGTTGTTATGAACTTAAGAGTCTCTGTGCTTCTACTTTAAGTTGTGTTGGAAGTTGTTGGTGTCTGTCTCACTGACTTATCCTGGGATGACTGATTGGCTGTGGCTATAGGTCTCTTTCTTGCTCCACCACTGTCTCAACTGTTTCACTTGGGGTCTACACGATAGGCCAGGGATGCTTCATCTCTTGCTGGGATATCCGCTGTCAGCCTGTGATTCATCGGTGGAGTTGGAATGACCAGGGCTCTCTCACTGCCTTCTGAAAAATACAAACAGAATCTCCATCACAGAGTATCATTAGTATAGGTTAAGTGAGACATACATTTATAATTTGGCAAAATTCTATTGATATTAGCCTCCCTGTAGTTCTCTGATAATGGAGATTTGTTTTTGGAGCCCCAGTTTTTGGTTCCAGTAGTATTTTTGCCCTGAATCCCAATTCCAGTTAAGGATTCCTTGTCACTGAGTGGATTTCTTGGCCAATTTAAAAGCTGTTTAATACCCTCCCTCTTCCCCAGGTTTTGGGGCCTCTATTGCACCAGTGATCATTTCTTAGTCCATTGATCTCTCCCAGAAGGAAGTGTGTTCAGGTTTCTCATGGCAACAGTCTGTATTTTGCATTACAGCTCTCTGCTTTCTCCATATATCATTGACCAATTTCCCCTGGCAGCTTATGTTGTGCCTTCCAGCACTGCACTTGCTACCATCTGGGTACTGGACACCATTCTGGATCTCTCAGGGTCTCTCTTTATGACACAACTGATGGTCTCAAGCCTGGGAGATGAAATTTGGAAGTCCGTCTCTTCTACTCCTCTTCCAAATCATTCAGAAACATCCCAGCTACTTTTTATTTCACAAAGAAAATAATATGATTAATAAAATAATTCTTTGCACAAGATCTAGCCATTTATTTTGTATTTTTTAAACTTTTATATTATTAAGAATTGGGTGTCTAGTTGCTAGCAAGATGCTTCAGTGAAAAATATGCTTGCTGAGAAATCATGAGGAATGGAGTTTGTGGCCCCAGACTCCATTAAAATGCCTGATGGGGATGGCAGCCCACTTGCAATCCCAGTGCTCAGGAGGTTGAGTCAGGAATTTCATGTGCCAGCTGGCTGTGTAGATTTCCTGAATCAATTATCAGAGATTTCAGGTCTGAGGTTGAGCTAAAAAAAGTAGAGCATAAATGAGGAAGACCCCAAAGTCCACATGGACACACACACACACACTGCACTAAAATACTTGTGGAGGGCTAACTTTACAAAGAAAAGAGGTTCATTTTGGTTGACCTTGAAGTATGTTCAAAGTACAAGTTTGGGAAGCCCTTATTGCTTTCTTCTGTGGAAATGCCTGTCTTGTTGACAGATTCCCAAGGTGGAACAGAGCCCCTCATTATAAGTATTGCATAAGTGCATATGTTTGACCTGCTCCTTTTCACTCAATTATGGGTGTTCCTCCTTGCTGATCTCATCTAATTCTATCACAACCCAAGTGCCTAACATTTTTTTTAAATATTTATTGTCCATAATGAATTACATTATTTAGTGGGCAAACCATGCGTTGTTATCCCGACTTCCCCAATTCCCCCCCTCCCCATCCCTGATCAGAGTACTAACTTCTTAGACCATAGTCAGATTAAGGTTCTGCCCTGTTCATACCAGCTACACATGATTTTGTAGATTCAACGCTTGCCTTTGTATAGGGAGAAAAGGCACGTTT
>PVHP010009591.1:18089-50138 GCA_004024765.1 Zapus hudsonius
GCTGAGCCATCTCTCCAGCCCTTATGGAAATATTTTTGCCAAACAATTTTTTTCTAGATGACTTATATTTAAAAAGGAAAAGAAAATCCCATCTGCAGTATTGACACCAGGGTAGAGAAGCCCATACACCTCTACAGTGAGCTTTCAGCCCAATGTAGCCTTTCACACTCAGCTAGATGAAGAAAAAGGATCAGTATATACTGATATTCCCAGAGCAGTTCAGGTTTAGGCTGTGGGCCTGGAAAATCTGTAATTTCTCTCTCCAAATGACTGAGTTTAAACATAAATTTCATACTCATCCAGCCTATTTTAGGAGACCTACATATTTAAGGATCTATTTGTATAGACACTGAATGTGGCTGACTTAGATCAAATGAAGAAATATCATTGGCTTTCTATATTTTTACCTTTTTTTGCATAGTGACAACAGGGAATCTAGTGAATGAACTCAGAACATGGTAATGCTTTACCAACTGCTTAGACACCTGAATGGGATACAATGGGATTTTGTGATGTTTTAAATATTAAACAGGGAGTGGAGTTGGTGTCCTTGGGTACAAAATCATTTCACTGATTCCCTCTAGAATAATGAGGACTACTTTGCATAGTTGAACCTGTTTCCTTTCTTCTAAGCAGTGATACTTGAACTTCTTGCATCCTTTTTTCTTTAGTGACTAGGAATACCTTTTCTTACGAAAACCCCTCAGTTCCATTTGTTGGCACAGGGACCAACCTTTCCTCCCTGTTAAGGTATAATCTTGAAACACTCATAGTATCTTATCTCCCCAGAAAAAAAGAAACTGAGAAAAACAACACTATCTATCTATGAACACGTATTCTATAATTATTAACTAGAATTTTACATATTCCCATTAATTAATTTAAAAAGTTATTTTTATCAGACCCTGATGTCATTTTGCTGGACCCTCTAAACCATGTGCTAGTGAGTATTGTTAATGCTTCTATAAATGTGTCTGAAACACACAGGTAATAGGTTCCAGGGACAGAAGTTTAGTTTGGAAAATGCTGCTCCAGTAACCACTTTTCTTAAGCAGTGGCATAATGTAGACACATTAACAGAACAGTCAAAAGGTGTTACATAAATCCAATCTACCCACTTGTATGAAGAACTGATACAGTTATAATTCTAATTTCCCTTTCCACGAAGTTCCAGCCATTGGGATTCAAAGTTCTTGGGCATCACCAAACTGAATCTAGGACAGGGGATAAGCTTCAGAAGAAAACACAAAACAAGAACTCCAATTGCAGCCCCTACAAGGAGGAAATAATTGAATGTTCAAGTCCAATGAAGCACATCAAGTGCATGGTTTGTGGACATCATTCTGCAAACATGGGTCTAAAATCAGAGCACACATCTGTAGAATATGGAATACGGGAACACCATTTGAAAGACGCCATTCCAAGTACGTAATGAGATTCAGGGTTTGGTCTGACTGGTTTGGCTACAATAGGCTGGGTTAGTGACTAAGATTGCCCCATCTTATATACAAGTCTAATATATATATATATATATATATATATATATATATATATATATATATATATATATATATATATATATGTCTAATCAGCCCACATTTTATTTGTCCAGCACCTACAGGAGAATAACTAATATCTTCTCTGTACCACTCTGTTGGTTTGATTCAAGTGTCACCCATACACTTGATTCATTCTGAATGCTTCATCCCCAGCTGATGGCAGTTTTGGAATTGGAACCTTACTGGAGGTGTGTTGTTGGGGGCAGGCTTATGGTTGTTATAGCCAACTTCCCCTTGCTATTGTTTGGCACACCTTCCTGCAGCTGTGTGCAGTGCTGTGGGAGAGGTGACGTCATCATTTTCCCTGCCATCATGGAGCTTCCCCTCGAATCTGTAAGCCCAAACAAACCTTTTATTTCAAAAGCTGCCTTTTAGTTGGGTTCTTTCCATGCAATGACAAGAAGTTGACTACAAAAACCACCTCCTTGTGGAGCTCTGTTTTTCTAACACTACTTCTTCAAAAGAGATGCCTGAGGGGAAGAGCTTTTATGAGTAAGTGAACTATATAATTAATGCCCTGGTCCAGAAGGAAGCAGCTTTACAAGTGCTCAAAGCACATCGGCAGGTCATTTCTGTTGCTTTGGCCAACTGGAAGTTATGTAGGAAGTAAGCCCTAAATATGGCTTCAGAAGGAAATAAAAATAAGTTCTGCATAGCATTGATTGTACCCACATTTAGAATTAAGTTTCCAATAAAGTAAAGCTTTCAGAACATATTCCCTGAGGCCAAATGTACATACTCCATCCCAGAGACAGACAATCTGAGGTCTTTCATGTGGGCCATGAACATAACACTCCTAGATCTAAAGGAGTGTGTCACTAGTAATTGATCAAGGGATTATGTACAGGGGTCTTAAATCAAGCCAATATGAATATGTTTTTATTAGGAAAGCTACATATATGAAAGACAAGTTAATTACTCCTACTCTGCTCAAAAACCTTAATGAAACAGGGAGAGCCATTGTAAAAACAATCCTTTCAGGCTCTAAGAGTGATCTGAAGACACTCTGAAATCCTCATAGGTAGCAAGTGGGATGGTTGCTAATGAAAACCTCAACCAGCCCTGTGGGAAGAACACCCACACCACCATGCCATGGGCTCCAATGGAGGCCCTTCTTTCTTTACACACAGCATCTGAAAGGTCTTAGGATGTGATGCTTCCTGGGAGTTGGAGCAATTTCTCAGCCTTGCTTCTTGCACCCACACAGTATAGCTAGAACCAAAGCTCCTCAAATCTTAATTGCCAAACTTTGTAAAAATGCCTTTATTTATTTATAAGCAGGGAGAGATAGGAGAGTGGCAGACAGAGAGAATGACCTCCAGCCATTGCAAACAGATGCATGTGCCATTTTGTGCACCTGGCTTTCCATGGATACTGGGAGAATCAACCTCAGTTCATTAGGCTCTGCAAGCAAGCACTTTAACCACTGAACCATCTCTCCAGTCTTTCATTGCTTAATTTTTAGTTCAATCTGGTGTGTCTTTGGAAAATCAATTTTGTAAGAAACTTATTATTTTCTCAGCTATTTACCTATGGCTCACTTCTTATGACAAAGGCCATACCCATAGTAATTGTTTTAACTCTGTTTCTGTGTAGCTTTCTATATACATATTATATAGATATCTGTATTTATCAGTCTGATCTATATATTGTCAATCTTTCTATCTTTGTATCTATAATCTATGTCAGAGTGTTTCTTCTGCATTAGCAGGTATATGTCTATATTTCTCTTAACTATTGATAACACTTAGCATGTTCGGTTTCTCTAAAAGACACCCAATTTTGTGCTTTAATTTATTTTATTTTTCCTTTAATTTATTTTTTATTTATTATTTTTTTTCCATGTAGGGTCTCACTCTAGCCCAGGCTGACCTGGAGTCACTAAGTAGTTTCAGGGTGGCCTTGAACTCATGGCGATCCTCCTACCTTTGCCTCCCAAGTGCTGGGATTAAAGGTGTGCACCACCACGCCTGGCTGTACTTTCCTATGTCGTGGAGACAGAAAAAAGCAACTTTCCTGACTACTTGAAGAGAAAGAGAAAGCCAGGAATATTTGATGAAGTGTTTTGTCTGTCTTTCACTGTATGTTAAAAGGTTTTTAGAGATGAAAAATGGGATGCAAATTACAGATTTTCACTGAATACTTTAGAAAATATCTGTAATGGTGATCAGTACAGGGGTTTCCATCCTTACTCCTGACCTTCCAAAGTTGGTAAGTGGAGGTAAATCAAGTCACTGTTCCAAAAATGTGTTTTCTTTTATAGAGATGATTTAGAGGTAACATCCAGGAGGAACGCTCTCTTGATCAATCTTTGAAGTCAGTCAATGTAAAGTGGCTTCTCCAGGTAGGCTCACTCTGGGCATCATTTGCCCTCCCTTTCCTCCTGGCCTTCAGCCTCACTTAGGGTTTCCACAGAGGTGTGATAAAGCCATGCTCTGGGTCCCCTGGTGGGACCTCCACTGTTCTGAAGAGGAAATGCTTGTGTTAATAGGGCAGGCCTGCATCCCAGTGACTCCTGTGTACAGATGTTAAGAGGAGCGTCTTTGCCAATGTACTTAGCAGAACAATAAAGCATCTTTACAGCCCAGGCTCACCAGAGGCAGTATTGATTCACTGGCTGCTGCTTTCTCAATAGTAAAAGGCTGCCAGGATTTACTCGCTCAGCTCTTCCCTCTCCTAGGCCGTCATTATTCAGAAGAAAACTCCTTTAACCTGGTGGAGCTGTTTCTCCTGCTAATACCGTGTTAGCAGATTATTGATCCCAATGATGAGAACAGGAATCGTTTCTCCCGTAGCAGGATGTGTGATTGGATGTACATTCTGCCCTGGTAATTCTCTCTATAGATCTTCTAGGAGGACCGGACAAATGGACCATTAAAAAGAGGCAGGGGCGGGGGGAGCTGCCTGAGCCTGATGGTCCATTTGAGCTGAATCCAAGCTTTATTGGTGTTTTTCAGATCCTATTTGAAAACTTATAAACATTGCTCTTTGGCGCTTTAGGGTTTTGTTTTGTTTTTTTCTGGTGGTTTTATTTGGCTTGCTTTTTAACTTTCTCTGACAATGAAGAAGAAGTATACTAGCTTGTGAGTTTCTTCTGATACAGGAATCAAGTCTCTATGAACAATGCAGAGATGTCTTCACAGTAAATAAATAAACAAACAAACAAATAAATAAATAAAAGATAGATAGATAAATAGATAGAAGATAGATAGATGCTAGATGCTAGATAGATAGAAAGATAGACAGATAGATAGATGATAGATAAAAGGAAAACAAGGTATTGACCTGGTCATTACTGGTCAGGAAACAGGAAAAAACAACATGGTATTGGAGATAGAAGTTGTTAAATTTCAGCCATGCTGGCCTTCAAAGTGGGAAATATAGTGGCAGGAAGTCTGTATTGAGATGCATACCTTAGTTACTTTCTCCCCTCTGTGTTCATTACAGATAAGTGAACTACAGTGATTACTAATCTATATTTGACTAGGATTTACACAGTGTCTTCTATGAGCCTCAACCCATAGCACATCCTGGAGAAGATTTAAACAAAACAGAAAATTGAGTTCAATGTATAACCCTTGAAGGATATTATTTTTGTTGGTTGAAAAATGAAGAAAATCGGAATAGAAAGAAATTTATTTTAAAAGAATGAAAGAAAGGAAGGAAGAAAGGAAGAGAGAAAGAAAAGAAGAAAGAAAAATAAAAAAAAATAACTCTAGGCCTGGGAAAATGGCTCAGTGGTTAAAGGTTCTAACAATTAAAGGTCCAGCTCTGGGCTCAGGTTCAATTCCCTAGAACAAATGCAGAGCCAGATACACAAAATTTTGCATGCATCTGGAATTCACTGTTAGCAGCAGGAGGTAATGGTATCTCTCTCTCTCTCTCTCTCTCTCTCTCTCTCTCTCTCTTTCTCTATCTCTTTAAAGTAAATATGTAAAACTGTATTTAAAAAAGTTTTCAGCTTTCAAAAACTACTCCATATTAGAGCAAATCATTTTATAATTTCTTTTTCTTCCCCCACCCACAGCATAAAGCCAGAGAGTAGAAGAAAACACCTCATTTATTATGTTGATTCAAGTTCCAAGAGCACTTTTAATTGAAGTTTGTCATCTACATTCTCTACAGAAGTATTAGAGTAAAGCCTGCATGTCACATGCTAATGTATTTCTGTTTTCTTTATATTGAAGAATAACAAATTCTTCAAGGCAAATTATTTATTTGCATACTATGGTTTGCTGGCTTGCATATATGTTTTAGTAGAAGGAAGTCTATTTGTAGCTCCAAGGTCCCACATGAATTTCATGTCTTGAAGAAGTACTTAACAAAATATTAACCTCACAGTTCCCATTACATACAGAAAATAAGGCAGAAACTATTATGATATGTTCTATGTTAGATATATAATATTTTTATGATTTTCTATGATAAATTCCAAAGAGACAGTTACTTTTCTGAAATAAACTTATTTTTCAAGCAATAGGATTCAAAACCTTTTCTCTCAGATTCAGCACACGTTAAGAGTTAGGAGGATCCATATTCCTTTACTTTTAAGATAACACAATGTTAATCAGGATGAAAGACTTGTATTCCACCACAGTGACAGTTACTATGTCTCAGTTTCTGGTTGTGATGGGAATTTCCACACCTGTGTATTACAATTCAAGTTTCAGATCATACACAGTTAGCTTCTCTAGACACTGGTGTCATGGGCTCCTCTTTCCTGCTCTGGAGACCAAATAGAAAAGTAGATTTGAGAACATGCTGAGAAGGTTAGAGTGAAAGAAAGAAAAGATAGGAGAGAGGTACACACACACACACACACACACACACACACACACACACACACAGATACTTCTGTATTTCAGTGATAGTGGGTATTATCATTCCATCTTTGCACACATGACTTTTTAATGGCTAGGATTAACAGACACCACCTCTGTACCATTAGTGAGGAACATCCAAACAGAAATGAGATCAGTGGTCTCTGTCACATCCTACTGGGAGAGAACAGCCAACCAAGAAAGGAGCACTTGTGTAATGGAGGAGTCTGGCCCTGGGGGAGAAAATCAACAGCTTTCATATTCAGCCAATTTTCCATTAGTGAGGGGGACCCCTTGTCTGGAACTTGGGATTCAGCTTGATAATTACCGGATCTCGTACTCTTGGGCTCCTGAGACAAGATGCACTGTGGGAGCAATTGACGGGGAGGCTACTAAAAATAGAATCTAGGTAATCCAGAATTGTGTATATTTGTTAACCTACACTGATCTCACTCTCTTATGGAGATTGTGTTTGTATTTTTCAGGATACAGTGAGAGAGCTGGGGCCCATCTAACCCTACCAACCGACCATTGGCTGATAGTTGAGATTCTGGCAAGAGAGGAGCCACCCCAGTCATACCGTGGAGGATCCATATGGAACCCCACAGAGAATGATGGGAGGAACGAGGGCCCCACAGCCACAGACATTCAATCTACACAGGATAAGCCAGTGAGACAGAAACCAACGATCTTTGACACAAAGACCCCTAAGCTCACAACCTTAAAGCAGCCTTAATACTCATCCACCAGGACTCAGGGAACTATGCGGAAGAAGGGGCGGAAAGATTGTGAGAGCCATGGTGGGGGAGATTATCCAGAGGCATGGCACCCCTCAGTAACAACATACTAGGGCCAGGAGAACCTGGCTGAATACTAGGCTGTCCTTGGTCCCCTGTCACAAGGACTGATCCAGACGACCTATGGAGGAGGTTATCCAGTGGAGTGGGGAGGGGAGGGCAGCGGGGAATTGGGGATAACAACTGATTGTTTGCCCACTAAATGTTGTAACTCATTATGGACAATAGAAAAAAATGATCAAAATAAAAAAAAAAAAGAAATGAGATCAGGTACTGGTCCTTGGAAAATGGTGGTCATCCATTTGAACTGGACACAGAGAAAGGATGATCTTTTGTTCTGTGTCTTAGTAAAATAGTTCCAATAATGTTTTTTAGAACAGGCTTGCTGGCTTTGAGAATAGTTTGATAAACTGGTTGGAGCACCATTCAATGTATACAAACTTCCAGTGTATCCCACCTTTCAGTATACTTCAGCTTATAGTGTCCACTACCATCCAGTCCATGAGCTTCCAGTGTACATCACATTCCAGTTTACACCATCTTCCAGTGTACACCAGCTCCAGTGTACATGAGCATATAGTGTACACAAGTTTCTAGTGTACACCAACTTACAGTGTACATGAACTTCTAATGTACATGAACTTCCAGGGTACATCACATTCCAGTGTACACCATCTTCCAGTGTATGTGAGCTTCTAGTGTACATGAACTTCCAGTGTACACCTGCTTCCATTGTACATCACGTTCCAGTGTACACCATCTTCCAGTGTACATCATATTCCAGTGTACACCTCCTTCTGAGGTACACTATCTTAAAAATGAATGCCTTTGTTTTTTTTCACTTGATGTTAAAGTTTCTTGAAAATTACAAAACCTGAATCATTCAGAGTCTTCTTTCCTATTAAAAAAAAGTGGTTTTGAGTGTGATATATTTTCTGCTGAGACCATTAAGGTACAAAATCAAAGTAACATACTTTATGAATAATACACACATGATCATGGGCCACCAAATTTAATCTTAAATATAAAGCCATGGATGCAAATAATGTAATTGAAATTCTTACAGTCTATTTATGTGCCTTCATGAAAAGGAACAGAAGTACCTGCATCCTGCTACAACCCATCCTTTTAATTGGAGGCAAAGAATACATCAGTTGTGGGGCTTAACAACTGGGGTTTAGTAAAACAGGTTTGATTAGTCTGCACTCATGAATCTAAATCTAAAACAAAATAAGAAAGAAATCACCTCATTCAATATATCAGAGAGGAGAACAAGACCTTGATGATATCTCTGTGCAGCTGATCAAACTACATTCACTGAAACCCAGAAAATAGTTCCTGGTGAAGAACGACTTTTCTTCCTGAAGATGATTTGGAAGGAGGAGTGCGGGAGGCTGGGCTTTAGTCTCTCTATGGCAGCAGAAACCAAGAAGTAGCACCACACCACCATCACAGCAGCGTGGACGTGTCAAGGCCAGAGAACTGCATTGTGAACAGCCAGAAGCTTCTATGAGAACTATTGCTTCTAATCTACTTGGTTATCTTTATGGAAAGAAGGAAATATTTGAATTATCTTCATGAGACATCAATGTTTATCTGTACTCTAATATGATAATGAATCATGCATTAACACCACAGAAGCTTTGTGTCATTGCTGAATTTCTGTTATTTTGATATTTCACTATAGTTGTTCAAAAACAATATTAGAAATCAGGCTAAAATGTATTATTGAAAGACTGCATTTGAGAGACAGCTCTGCACAACTCTAGCTATGGTTAAGTTTCAATAGTTTCCCAAATCATTTTCAAAGTTTCTAAGAAGTCATGAGTTGAATTTGTTTTCTGCTTTATTAATTCTCAAATGTTAAGACATTCTTGTGTTTTATAAATTCTGGCAACTTCTGTCTGGGAATGCTGGGCTGTGGGGAAGATATGAAAAATATAAATCTGACAACATGGCACCTCTCGTCACAGAAGAGAAACATGAACCAAAAAAAAAACCAAAAAACAAAAAACAAAGAAATCTGAATTTGTAAAGGACCTGTGAGTAAAAATAACTACACGAAGGTATTGAGTGTAGAAAGATGAGAGTTCAATCTTTGACCTGGATTACATTTACTAAAGGAAGAAAGAGCATTCTTTGAACACTGAAATTGGAATTGTGATAACAGTTTAGTGTGGACACTTAAGACCAAGGATCTGAAGACAGAAAATAGGTATGTTTCTTTCATTTTAATTAGATGGTTTTTGTGATTAGTAGAGAACCATAGGGCAGACAATTGTGCAGCATCTGATATAATGTTCATATTTCATTGGTCTTCCATACCCCTGATCAAATATGTCACTCATAAGAATATTATAAGTACACTCCAATTTTGGTAGCTACCTAACTACCATAATAATATAAATACATAACTTAAGCCAACTTTTATGGCAGTAGAATTTTATAGCCAAAATATTTATGGAGGAGTCCTCTCTGGACATTTCTTGATTGGTGTGATATTAATCTCACCAATGTAAATGTAATGTAAATGTAATTAATACATTTGCAAAAATGTCCTTAACTGATTTCCAACATATCTATGGAGTATAATGACCTGTAAGAAGTTTTCCACTTTGAGGGAATATATTAGATCTTTGATTATCACATTAATCAACTAAAGCTTGCAGTTGTGTGTGGTGTTCCTAAAGACATCTCTCTCTCTCTTTCTCTCTCTCTCTCTCTCTCTCTCTCTCTCTCTATCTTTCTTTCTCTCTCTGTTTGAACCTGTGAAAGGGTATCAGCCTTTTTCACTATTATGGAACTTCCCCTGAATCTGTAACTTCAATAAATCCAATAAATCCTTTCTTCCTATAACTCTGTCTGGTTTGGAGGTTCATCCCAATGGCATCAACACTATAGCACCTCAGCAATCTAGTGTGGAAGGCCTGGAGGGATCCTGGAGAGCTGCTGGTCTTGAATCCACATTGGAAGTCCGAATAGTTGGATTTCATTGTCCTCAACTGGTAGCATCAGCAGAGTAGATACACTCACCAGCAACTTTCTGCTCTTTCCACAAAATATCATGAATCATGGTGGGTGAGTTTAAGTCTACTGTAGTGTTGAGCTCTTAGCAGCCTCTGGGGTTCTGCTTTGGAAGATTTTGAGTATCCTCAGTGTCCCTCTTCATCACGCCTGCACGGATTGTCAGGCTCACTGTGGAAGCAACACTCTTGCTCATCTCACCACTTCCTCTGTGGTTTCAACTGGGTCGTCACTGATGTGCTATGGTTGGTTTATCTACTGCCAGGGCGTCAGCTATCATTTCAGGTCTTGTTGGGAGAATTGGGCTGTTCTTGGTTTCCAATGCCTTCTGAAAAATAAAAACTGATTCTCCAACAGAGGGTGCGATCAACATAGATTAAATGGGACTGAGATTTTATGGGAGGCTGAAAAGGAACAAGAAGAAAGCTTAGAGAAAACCCAGAGGGATCTTCATTAAGGTCAGGGACTTGTGAGCTATGTGGACACGATGCTTCTGTTTTTCAGGGTGAAAAGATTTCTCACTCACATACATTGTTCATCAATCCCCCATGGCTCAGAGCTTGTGTTAGCACAAAATACATGTACGGCTAGTCATGCTATTGAAAGAAATGACTGAGTTAATAAATATAATATTTGTGAACCCCAACTTCAAATTTTATAATCATATCAAAATAAAGGGATCCATTTTCATATAGTAGCTAATATAGTTCATCAGTATTCATATACATTATAGTGCCTACCTGCTTCATGTGCTCCCCTGAGTGAACTGGGAAATTATGAAGCACGATAAAGAAAGAAATACTAAGATACAACTTGTTCTAAAAATTGACCCAACAGCTAGATGGACGGCTTAATATTTAAGGTGCTTGCCTGCAAAGCAGAAGGACCCAAGTTCAGTCTCCCAGTACTAACATAAAGCCAGATGCACAAGGTGGCACATGTGTCTGGAGTTCATTTGTAGAGGCTGGAGGGAGGCCCTCATAAGCTCATTCTCTCTCTCTCTCTCTCTCTCTCTCTCTCTCTCTCTCTCTCTTTCGCTCTCTCTCTCTCCCTCCCTCCCTCCTCCCTCTGACTGTATCTCAAATAAATAATATTTTAATGACCCAAATACAGCATCACCCAAGATTCTTCTATATGTTAAAGCTTTGGGTACTAATGGATGCTTAAACACATCATAACATTAAATACGTATGACGGTTTGTATTAGATGTCCCCCATAAACTCAGGTGTTATGAAAGCTTGCTCCCCAGTTGATGGTAACTTGGCAATTGGAGCCTCCTGTTGAAGGTATTTTGGAGGCAAGCCCTGAGTGTTACAGGCAGCTTCCCTTTGCCAGTGTTTGTCTCCCTCTCCTGTTGCTGTTGTCCACCTGATTTCGGCCAGGAGGTGAAGTCCAGCCTCTGCTCATGCCACGTTTTCCCCTTGCCATCATGGAGTGAGTGGATAAAGCCATGAAAAACGCCAGAGAACACAACACAAGCAAATCAACTCCTCCAATCCTAATGAGCCGTTAAAATAAAAATATTGATTCCTGCAAAGGGAAGATTCCCATTTTACCTATGAATAGAAGCTCATTCTCATACCCAATACCATCACCAACCAGAAGACAAGGCAAGGTGAATGGTGGCTGGAGACAGTAGCTCTGCAGACAGCCTGTCATTCCAACCCCCAGCTCAAACAAGAAGACAAATAGAGGTTTTGCTTTTTACTGTTAAAGAACCAGTTGGGGGTCCACTCTGTGCCAGATCAGTTCTGCCAAATACAATGTTCAGTTCCAACTTGCTCTGTCAGTCCTCCCCAAAGAAACATTTATTTTATTTTATTTAGATTGTACAAGCAAACAAAATGGTTCTGTAAGTTGTGTTCCAATGACCTTGTGTTTGAGAAAGTGGTGATACAAAGTAGGAAAAGCAGAAAGTTGCACAGAGGTCTATAATTCTCTCCTGCCCTGTTGTGACCAACCCAATCTGGGTGAGCTATTTCCTAAGCTGCGCTCGCAGAGTGATGCGTACAGCTAATTGTAAATATTTCACATGGAAGTGCCACCTGCTTCCCAGACTTACATCATTCACAGTCCATTTATATGCAGGTGGCATACACATAATTTTCTCTTTAATTTCTGCATAAAAGTTGGGTTAGAATCAGCGTTTCTCTGAAGCATTTGTAAAAGTACAGCTTTTCCATACATAACCTGTACAAAAGCCTGAGAATCTGTGACAGATCCATTAGAAGGAATATAAATAAGAGAAAATAAAACTTCCCAATGAACAAGGAAATTAAAAAAAAAACCCTTGATTTCTACTTGAAACAGAAGGCGAAAGAAAGAAAGAAAGAAAGAAAGAAAGAAAGAAAGAAAGAAAGAAAGAAAGAAAGAAAGAAAGAAAGGGGAAAAAAACCATAACTACTATTCATTATGCATTCTGTTTCCAGGTCTGTGGGGTAGGGAGGTGTAGGGGGAACACATCCCTGAATTCTTCAGAGCTGTCCTGGTTGGTTTATCTACTGTGATTTACGGTAGTGACTGACCACTGATTTTAGCACTAGGGTATACAGGAGACAGATTGACATGGGTTTCATTAAAATTCAAGAAACTCAACTCCACAGAGAGCATGACTAACTTCCTCACACATGACAGGAGTCCCTTAGATGCCACTTCACCCTTGCTAAAGGAATTAAGTCTACCAAAAGAAACCCTGTCTACGAGCCCTCAATTCCCCAAATCTGCAGGTTCATCTGCACGGATATTCTTTATACTGTCACTCTTAAGTACCTGAGGGTAGCTCTGAAAGACAGGGGGCCAACAGGGAGGGCTGCACTGTTTTTTCTCCCCCTTAAGCATGCTGGTGGCCTGGGGAGAGTGAGTTTGAAAAGTAAACACAATAAAACAGAGGACCAGGGAATCCAGTGGACACAGACTATTGGCTGACGCAGACTCCTCTGCCTGGTGAGAGCTGAGATGAAATTTTTTAATACAATTACACAGAACCACTGCACCAAATTGACAACTATTACACTATTTAGTCAAATGCACAAATGAATGTTGTATTTGATTCCTGGTCCAATTACCTTCCTTTCTTCTTCTTTGCTCTCATTCTCTCTCTCTCTCTCTCTCCCAGCAAGCTGGCATTATGCTCTTAAATTCCACATTTCATCTTCAAATATTTAAGTTGTCAAGGAAAAAGAAATAAACTAGCCATCTCACATTCATTATGTTGTGTCAAATAGGATGTGAAGGAGACAGCTTTCTTTTTTTTCCCTGTCCTCTGCTCTTGTCAATCAAGAGCAGAATAATTAAATGGAGATGACACTGCTTTCAAATTAAGAACAAAAGAGGAGGCATTTAATAGGAGGAAGAGAAAAGTAATTAAAATAAATAAATACTCTGGCTGTGTCTACTGTCCCCAGAGAATTGTGCTGAGTTGTGGTCTCACCAAGACCCATAACACTTGTAATATCTCCTTATGGACTTGGATATACTAAGGCTGTACACTATTTTTTTTTCTCATTTTCACTGATCCGCAATAAGAATAAAGTGAAAATAATATACATTTAACGTTCATAACCTCACCATGCTATTGTGAGGGAGGTCTTTGTTTTACACATATCCTAGAAGAACAATGCTGCATCCTACTGTCAGAATAGCAAGTGGGCAATGGGATTCATAATTTGTAACACAATTTTGAGTCTTGGTTTACACAATTTTGTTGTTGTACAGGAAAGAAGTAATATACATCCTCTAGGTACTGTGATTCCTGAAAGAGGAAATATACCCTTCTTCTGTTGCAGAGAAAATGGTTGTTAAGGATTATCTTCAGTAAAAACAAGGGTTTAGGGGATTTCTTCAGAGCCACCAGTACTGTTTTTAGATGTATATTCAGCCAAGTACTCAGTTGTTTTCATGTTCCTAACCTGTATACTTCATGACAACTTTCTGCTGAGTCTGTATGATAACACACATTTACATACATAGGTTCCAAACCCAGGAAAAGGTTTATTCACATTGTCAAAGTACATAATTATAATCAAATAATTTGTTTATTCAAATTATGTTGATACACACACACACACACACACACACACACACACACACACACACACACACACACACTTTTCCAAGTCTGAGATCCAGACATGTCCCTATCATCAATTCATGTGCTTTGTTTTTTTTTCTATTCACGCATATGGGATGAAATGATAAACTCTGACACAGGGAAAGCTTTTGTTTAACACAATTCTAGAACATGATGCTTGCTTAGTTTCAGACATGTTTATTCCCTAACAAAAGACATAGTAGAAATTCTCAAGCATGAAATTGAGACACATGCCACTTTTACCCAAAGACTTTGAGTTCATACAGGACTCAATGCACAAAGGATTTTATCCCAGAGCAAAGTTATATATATATATATATATATATATATATATATATATATATATATATATATATATATATAATCTGTAAACCATCATGCTCACCGGGCATCATGATTAAACAAAATGGTGGCCTCAGCCTGGCGTGGTGGTGCACGCCTTTAATCACAGCACTCATGAGGCAGAGGTAGGTGGATCGCCTTGAGTTCAAGGCCACCCTGAGACTACATAGTGAATTCCAGGTCAGCCTGGGCTAGAGTGAGACCCTACCTCGAAAAACCAAAAATAAATAAATAAAAAACAGTGGGCTCAGACTGAAATCCTTACTAATAGAACTTTTCATTCCTATGACACTGTATTACAGCCAATTAGCAGACTGGGGTTGGGGCCCAATTCTGAATTGGTTTTCACTGCTACAGCTATGGTTCTTTCATGCCTATTTATCTGGGTGGTTATTTCCCCTGACAACCGTAAAATGAGTTTTTTCACATAATTTTATGAGCACCATGTTATAACAATGAATTAGTAACTCTGAGATTCCAAGTGGATGATATTATGCAGCTTTATATTACAAGGCTTTGTGTCAGAATTCTGGACAGCCAGGGCTTCTGGAAGGAATGGCAATGACATCAATGAATTTGCAACCCTGTCCTCATCAGACTCAGAACTCACAAGGAATTTTCTTGCTCTTAAAGCAAGCTGAGGTTAAGTTGTGCAGAAATGCTGATGGAATTTTGGTTCTTTTCACACAAAGCCCAATCCCTATAATTTCAGGAAAGAAAAAAAAAGGAAGTGGAAATGTTAATATATTTATGGCGATAAGGATTTTTTTACCCAGTTCAGGATATATTTAGAAGACAAATGATATGATTTTATTTTGAACCTATTGTTTTGGCACGTGCTTGAAGAATGAACTATATTTCTTCTTTTCTATTTCTTTCTTTCTTCCTGTTTTTTTTTTCCATTTGAGACATCATCTTGCTACTTAGACCAGGCTTGCCATGAGTCTATTATTTAGCTGGTCTTGAAAATGAGATCATCCTGCCTCAGCCTTCCCAAGGCTTGGAGTAAAAACCTGCGTGCCACCATAGCCTGCATGATCTCCTTGATCTCAAATCTTCCTTAAAGACAAAAGACTAGATAGACAGCTTGACAGATGACAAGTATCTAACTAAACGATGATGCTAGACATCCAGATATTTATCTAGGATCTGCTTCGATGATCCATGACAATACATGATACATTGATAGATGGTAGGTGGATAAATAGTGTATTAATAATAGTTGGAGAGATAAATAGTATCTAGAAAGGAAGATAGTATATATAGGGAAAAAAGAAAATGGGATAGGAGAGAGAGAGAGAGAAAACATGAGCTTTGAGTTCAAATTTACTCTGTCCACACTTCAGCATTTGCTGATCTGGGACTGCAAAGCATTGCTATCCCTGTTTATTGTATATATATGTATATTTGATTTATATATTTATTGTTTATTGTTACCGGGTTTCAGACTGTCTGAACACAGCACAGAACAAAGTCCCTTTTCATTAAGGGGCAGGGAGTGTGAGGTGATGTGTTTTGATCAACGTACTGAAATATGTTAGATTGCAAATGATCTAGTCCAACATTCAATCCTGGTGCTCTGCTTTAGACAAGGCCTTGTTGGCTTTTTACAGCAGAGAGAGAGAGAGAGAGAGAGAGAGAGAGAGAGAGAGAGAGAGTCATTCTCGAGGCAGGAACAACAAAGTGAAACACAAAAACTTACATTAAAAAAATTATGGTTGTTCCTCATAATTCTTGGAAGTTCCATTCCACCCGATGTTCTGAACATTAAATTGGCAAATGTTAAACAACATCGACTGAGGTTCCTGTGAGTCTTGGGTCACAACATTTTCAGGAAGTAACCCATACATAAACATGTTTAATGATGCCTTACTTGACACGTATGCTTTAGCAGTAGTAAAAGTTATACCAGCAAAATTGACCTTATTTTCCCTGGACAGCACATCATAACCTGCCTGCACTCAGAAACTGTAGGTAGAATTTCAGCACTGCATGGGGAACTATTTTAAACAGCAAAACATAGAAGAAAGAGCAAGAATGAATAAAAAAATGAAAAAAATGAAACTAGGAAGACACCACTATGAAGACCATGGAGATGATGGTTTTCTCTAGAAGGAGTGATGAAATGGGACAGCAAAGTCTCCTCACAGCGGCAGCATCTGCTTTATTGGGTGACTCAAATTTCCACTACTCCATGCATGCGCAAGTGCGAAAATACTGAGGTTAGGGATTCTGCACATATCTAATAAGTTGGCTGATTTGTGACTATGGAATCTACAGTAAAGGGATCAATGAAAATGAGGAGTGACTGGATAATGATGGTGCTATCAGCCCAGCCTCAATGTGAAGCCTTCGGAAATCTTCTCTTCATGGTATAAAATAATTGCAAATATTTTTTAATACACACATTCCTGTGGCCCAGGTCTTACTGTTGGGCCTCATATAATCTTAGGTCTTATTCTTTTTTAATATTTTATTTATTTGAGAGAGAAAGAATGAGAGATAAAGAGGCAGAGAGAGAGAGAGAGAGGGAGAGAGAGAGAGAGAGAGAGAGAGAGAGAGAGAGAGAGAGAGAGAGAGAGAGAGAGAGAGAGAGAGAATGAGCATGCCAGGGACTCCAGCCACTGTATGTAAACTCCAGACAAGTGAGCTGCCTTGTGCATCTGGATTTACTTGAGTACTGGGGAATCGAACTCAGGTCCTTATGCTTTGCAGGCAAACTTCTTAACTGTTAAGGTATCTTTCAAGCCTCATTAGATCTTATTCTTATTTCTTTGTTTCTTACCCAAGTTGGGGAAGTGATGCTGTCCTTGCCTTTAGTCAGGCAATATCTCAAGTATCATTTCTAGTAAGTGCTTGATTTTGGTCCTATTATCAAAGAGGAAAGGTGGGTGGGATGGAACCCTGAAGCCCTCCACTGTAGCACCTTCTCCCATGGAGTCTGAAGCATAGGATCAGCCAGCTATCAGTGAACATGCAGGGCTCTGTTTACAGCTCTGCTCTGATGAGGCAAACTTGATTGACTGTCTATGAGAGAGGTTTTGAAAACACTGAATGTCCAGTAGCTGGTTAGTTCCCTGCTTTGTGTCTAACATGACTTCATCCTAATATTGGATTGTAAATGGACTCGGTTCAGAGGGGAGGAAGCACAAAAGATAGAGAGCTGAAAAAAATTAAATTACTGCTGCTCGCTTCAGCAGCACATATACTAAAATTGGAACATAAAGAGAAGATTAGCATGGCCTCTGCGCAAGGATGATACTCAAATTCGTGAAGCATTCCATTTTTTTTTTGACCAATAGTAATCTCACTCTCCACTGGAGACTCTGCTTGTATTTTTCAGAAGGCAATGAGAACCCGGGACAACCAAACTCCACCAAAGGGACCTGATTTGTCAGGGGCTCCCAAGCAGGAGATGATCCATGTAGAGCCCAAACACGACCTCTAAGGAAGTAGGATGACGAAGAAAACATCTATTCCCACAGCAAGTCAGATAAGCTAGGGAAGGACAATGGAGAGAGGCACCAAAGGTGCCCAAAATTGTCCAAAACACAAATTTAGAGACTCTTACAAACCTAATAATTTTGCAAAAATTGAATTCACCCACTATGACTCAGGGAAATTTGCAGAAGAGGGGGCGGAAAGAATGTAAGAGTCATGGAGGGGAGAATAACTAATGCATAAAAGGGAATGTCATCATGGATTCAATGGTTTTATCTAATAACCTATGATGCTGAACATATTTTTGTGTTAATATATATAATTTGAAGCCAATAAAAATGTTAAAAATTAAATTACTGGATAATTCAACTGCCTGGTAGCTGAAACATATATTAGAGTTAGTAACAGGTTTCTTCAACATTTTATTTATTTATTTCCAGGGAGGGAGGGAGGGAGGGAGAGAGAGAGAGAGAGAGAGAGAGAGAGAGAGAGAGAGAGAGAGAGAGAGAGAGAGAATATGAATGGGCATGCCAGGGCCTCTAGCCACTGCAAACAAACTCCAGAAACATGCACCATTCTGTACATTTGATTTTACTTGGGTACTGGGGAATGGAACTCAGGTCATTAGGCTTTGTAGGCAAGCACCTTAACCACTGAGCAATCTCAGCCCAATGAAATGGGTTTCTTTTAGTCTCAAATTTCCTATGAAAAATTTTCAAATTTTAGCTAATCTCTGAAATCCAGAATATCTCAAGAATATTTTATATTTCATAGTTATAAGAAAAAGTCCAGTTTCACTTAGCCATCTGAAATAAATGTATATGAAATATTATAATATCAAGTTTTTAAGAGTTTTTGTGGATGATTGCTGAACTTTCTTTGAATATATAGTTCTTTTTCTAAATAAGAATTCATCACCACGTTACTACTAATACATGTTCATAAATAATCTTTCCAGAAAGCCTTTACCTTCTTTCATTGTTCAACAGCCCTCATATAGTCTCAAGAAACAAAAAGACAATTTAGTGATGATACAATTAAAGAATTTAGTCTTATTTGATAATGTAGAAACAAAAATATTCAACGTTGACATATATCAAAGAGGAAAGAATCATCCCGTCTTTATTTTACCAATATTTTTTTCTTGTCTTTCTTTAGACTCTCTAGACCTCCATTTAGGAGAGTAGGAATCTGACTGTGGAACGTTGGGAAAGAATTTTGCCTTTGGTTGACCAAGGAGGCCTCGGCAGAACGTCTGCATTGTTACATCACAGTCCAAGTTGCCAATGACTGCAGTTAAGCAGCATCCCTCACTGCCAATAAGCATGCCTCTGTCTACCCTTTGTGATCACCACAAACTACAGCAACACACTTCGGGCTTTGTGGATAAAGTCTCTGCTGTTGTCCAGATGCCCTGGCAGCTGGGACAGGGCCTTGAGGAAAATGGAACCACGCTCTCTGAGCACTAAAGCCCCAGCTTTCTTATCTGACCTGGGGAAGGTCACACTGAAGGGAATCAGAGAGTGTCCTCGACGTGGCACATACAATGGAATCCTTGGACTGACCTATAAGAACAAGACAAGTGGAATTATTTTTCGCTATGGTGCCTGGAAACAGCCTAGTGTGGAAGCTGTTAAAATCATCAGGCTTTCCTGATCAATCTTTACACCCCCTATTCCACTCAGCTCCCTGAGTCATGGTGGGTGAGTTTTAAGTCCACTTTATTGTTGAGATCTTAAGTGTCTCTGGACTTCAACAACACACAAAGGAGGGGGGGACTGGCTACCTTTGGTGCTACTTATAAACCCCACCTAATGGACAAATCCAGTATGCGCACTGAGGAGGATCCCCAGTGGGTAGGGGACAGAGAGGAGGGAAATGGGGGACCATCACAAAATGTGCTCATGCAATGTATCTAATTATTGATAATAAAGATACTTTTAAAAAAAACCACAGGCTCTGATCTGTGAGGCAGAGAGACCCATGCCCTGACTACCTATGCTTTGTGGAGCTATGTGCTTCGTCGATGACCATCCACAATGTGGACGGGCTGTCATTGTTCCGCTGAGTTCTGGATAGTGTTATGTCCCCTCAATACAGGCACATCAAGCTGGTGGCGAACTGCCAGGCAGAGATTACCCCTTTGATCCTTAAGAGTTCAGTCCTGAATTCCATTCATCCAGGCCTCTCCAGAAACCAAACAGACCGTCTGGCAATTGGCCACCGGTCCCATGGTCGGAGGATTACTAAAAACATCTTGGTGGCCAAATACAAGGCCAGTCAGAAGCCCAGCTTTTTTTTTTTTTTTCATGCATCCTTTCTGCAGAGGATGAGCACCAAGTGCTTGCTTGAAAAGCCACTTCTCCCGTTCCTGCCAGATGGTGAAATTGAACGTCCAGCACCCCCAGGGCTGAGGCACCCATGCATCCACTTCTTTGCTTGCCTCTGTGCCTTTGCCAGTGATGAGTCACTGGCTCAGGAATTCTCAGGCTTCCTCAATTTTGGTGCCCTTGACCTTAAAGAGATTATTGCGCAGCTCCACTTAGGCTGCTATTCAGAATCAACTGTATCAGCACCTGAGTCTCCTGCCTCTAAGCGCAGGAAGAGGACAAAGGTTGAAGTACCTGGTGCACAGACGAACAGTTCACTAATGCCTCCAAATACCATAAGCAGCAATGGAAGGAAGAGTGGCCTGAACAAAGCTTTGGTTGCTTCTTCATTCAAAAGGCAGGTTTTTGGTCAGCTCTTACATAAGGCACACTTGACCTTGCCCTTCCAGGACTGGCTGGCCAGGGTCACAGAGCGTATGCATCAGTCTCAGCACTATTGGTTTGATGGCATACAAGAACCACTCGTGTTCCACATTCCTCAGTCTTTTTTGAAGTCCTGCAACAGAGAATATCCACAGGAAGTACGGAAAAAAAAGGGGTTTCCCAACTCCACCACAAGTGTGTGATTTTCCCCTGGGAAGAGCAATATGTATTCTGACTTTAGAGAATTGTCTTTGGAAAAAAGACTGAGTGTAACTTTCAGAGTTAGGCCTTCTGGGTACATGGTTGGAACATGAAGACATCCATAGTTAGTACCTGGGACAGTCACACCACCTGGAAGGCCCGTGCTCATTCCAGCAGGAGTTAATGGCAGAATTTAGTAAAAGGAACAACACAGCCAGGTGTGGTGCACTCCTTTAATCCCAGCACTTAGGAGGCAGAGGTAGGAGGTTCACCATGAGTTTAGGCCACCCTGAGACTACACTGTGAATTCCAGGTCAGCCTGGGCTAAGCAAGACCCTACCTTAAAAGAACAACCCAGAACAATGTAGTTTGCCCACCATGAAGTCCTATGATTCTGAGTGTGAACCAGTTTACACAAAAGTCTTGCAGGCCTCAAGGTTGCCTGAGCCAGGCTCTTGGGAGTTTATTATGAATAATATATATATAAAACACTGATGTGATATCTATGAATTGTGATCCACAAATAAATGTGGCTGGGACTCCATTTTCAAGAAAACACCTTCATTGTTGGTTGAAAGGATGTCAGGACATTTGAGTCAATTGACAAATCCAGAGATGTTTCCCAAAAATGTTACTCTGGAGGAAACATTTCCAATGCACATTTAGGGGGGCTGGGAAGATAGCACAGTGGGTAAAGTCCTTGCCTTGCAAGCATGAAGACCAGTGTTTGATCTCCTGTATCTACATGATAACGCAGGGCATAGTGATGCATCCCTAATCCCAGTGCAGAAGAGACAGAGACATGAAGACTCCTGGAATTTGGCCTTTCTAGCCTAATTGACAGGCTCCGGACCAGTGAGAGACCTTGTCTCCACAAGAGGTGACACACACCTCTTATCCCAGGAGGCTGAGGTAGGAGGATCACCATGAATTCAAGGCGAGCCTGGAGTTACAGAGTGAGTTCCAGATCAGTCTGGGCCTCAAAAAAAAAGAACAATATCAAACAGGAAGCTCTTTAGGGTTCATTTAGATACAGAGTGTAGTTCAATGCAAAGAACGTGAATAAACAGACTAGGGCCTTGGGCTTTTAGGATGACATTTTTGGTCATTCCACTAATTTTATAGAAGTACCATCAACTGAAAATTTCAGTGATAACTGATTGTTCCAAGGTGAATTTGTGGGCAAGTTAAATATGAACAAAATCCAGTTATATAACATATCAGTTCAACAAAATTTGCAAAATGATTCAGTGAAGAAAGAATTCTCTTACAGTGTACAAATGTTTTCTAGGGATTATTAAAAATTGCTGTCACTGAAGTCCTAATGTGACTTCCCACTGCACACACTTCGCTTTCTTCTTTGGTCTGGACCAGGGAGGAACTCGTCCTTAAGAAACGTGAGCCAACACTATCAGCCAAGCCATGACTGAGGTAGAAGTAATCCACATAGTACAGAAAAATAGATTGTTTTTCCTCTGATGGACTTGCTATTATTTGGTGCATTGTAAGAGATATTATTAATAAATCCAGAAGTGGACACAAAGGTCCGAGTAACATAGACAACAATGATTATTTCTTAAAACAATGCAGAAGAAGGGAAACTCATGGTTCTTCAACTTTGAGGTGTTTACAGTATTTATTTTTCCTTTTTTTCACTTTTGTACATGTATATAATATATTTTGATCTCATGTGCCCTAATTAACCTCTACTGTTTTTCTCTCTTTACATTACCAACCTTCTCCTTCCCCATTATGCCTCATCTTACTAAAAACCAAAGTGTTTTTTTTTTTAAAAAAGGAAAGCATATCACTTAGAGAAACTCAAACACAAAAGAAGTTCTAAGTTCCAGGATGGCGTTTTGGGTTTGTTTGCGAGTTGTCATTCTTGTTGTTTTACTTTCCACCATGGTTGGATTGGGGCATATTATAGTATTTTGGATGGATGAGTTTTGCTAAGTGCCAAGCAATAAAACATCTGTTATGAAACATGTGTGTTAGCTGTAGGGTATGGGCTGAAACAAGTCGGTTTCATTTTGAAGTAAAAGAATGAATGACCAAAAGAATGAGTGCAATCTGCTTTTCATTATTATTTTTAAAGGACCATTTAATCCAAATAATTTACTTGTCTTGTAAATTGCACATTTGACAAGTATATTACCATAGCTATACTTTAACATATTTTCACAATATTTTGTGGTTTAAAAAAAAACTTATACCTTACACTTCAATCTCCCCAGTATTTCAATGATTGCACACATTCTTAGAAGGGATGTAGAGTATATACTGTATTCAATTTTTAAATTTGAATCAAATTTTATCCCCAAAATATTAATTTAAAATTGTTTACAGTTTTCAATGTACACTTATTTGCTGTAATAAAAGTGTATTGCCAATAGTTCAAAGAATTTTATAATTATATTTAAAGAAAAATACACACATGGAAAGTGAAGAAAGGAGAAAATGGTTCCAAAGATTCTTTTACCTAAGATAATTTATTTTAGATAAAAATTAGTAAGATATGTGACATTGTGATTCATATTAAGGAGGTTGAAGCTGGCAAATTGCACATAATGAAAATGTGTCAGGCTTGTCTATGAGGTAACTTTTACACACACACATATATATACATATATATGTATATATGTATATAAATCTTCCTCACATGATCCACATTCTAGATGGTTTCAATCATATAGCTTCTTCGAATCTACATTTCTTTTTGGAAAAAAATAACGACACGTGGCTATGGCAATATTACCTTTGAAAAGCTTTAGCCTAGAAATGAAACATGTCCTGTAATTCATATTTGTTGACTAACAAATGCGTCATACTGTCATTTTTAATATAAAAGAAACACCTACTTGGATACAGTGGAAATCTAGAATTTTTTTTAGCATGTGGCTAGATTCTACATTAGCAAATTTTGCTATCCCATTATCCAATACACTAGTTTAAAATCAATGATAGTAATAAAGACTATTAGTTATAAAAGGTTTATAAGGAATTCATGTATCATATAAATTGACATTCAACAACTTGTATCAGCTTAGTCAACAAACTGCTGACATCAATATACAATAAATCTTCTTTTATAAAACCAGCAAAGAATTCAGGGAGGGGATTGTTTTAAGGGACTGAAGGAAAGGCACAATGGTCAGAGTACTCGTTGCTCAATCAAGAGGAGCTGGTCTGATTGTCAGCACCCACACAAACAGCTTCCAATGACTGTCAATGCTGCAACCCCATTCCTGTGGGAAACAGAGACAGGAGCATGTCTGGGGCTTATGGGTTAGACAATCTTACTGAAAACCCAAGAAAACCTGCAGAAGAGAGATACAGGAAGACACCAGTGATCTCTTCTGGTCTCAGCACATGTGCAAGGCAAACTCATAGAGCATGACTGTGTCTACACACCACACACACACACACACACACACACACACACACACACACACACACACACACACACAACATCATGCACACTAGGCAGACAAGCCAAAAAAAAAAAAAAGAGCATTTTTAAAGCTATAAATAGTTTTGCAGCCAAAACAGAATGGCTACCAGCAGGGTGATACTGAGTGTTAGTGAATTTGCTGTGGACATCTGTCCATGTCTTAAAGCATAAATGAAGTTTTTATCGAGTGTGGGAGTTAAAAATAATAATTATCTGTGTTATAAAACTGCAAAATCAGAAATGTGAATGACTTGTGTCATGAGGGAATTGCATGTGAATTACAAGTGTGTGGTTAGAATGAAGAAAGTATTCACATACGAGAAGACATACATGTAGGAGGGAATTGTATATTCATTGGTGACAATGATCTTTTAAGCAATACTAGAGAGTTGTTGATGATATGATCATCATGACACAAGATAACAGGTCCAGAGTAGAGATTACAGATCCAGAAAAGATCCAAAATGCTTCATGACAGAATAAGCAAATGAATAATCTTTTAATGCATGCTCCAGAGGAACTTCTAAGAAATGCAAAAATTTCACCTCTGATGATAATACAGTAAGAAAATCTTTAAAATCATATTTAATCAGAAATTTAAAGTGAGGTTTGTGAATTATAAATAAAACATAATGAAAACTCAAATGTAAAAATTTAAAAACACATTAAGAAATTTGTAAACATACAGTAATTGGTCAGGTATCATATATAATGGGGAATAGATATTCATCACAATTTATACATAAAACTAATACACAATACTTTTACTTTAATATTAATATTTTTTCATATATGCTATGAAATTTGAAATTGAAGACCATAATATTTCCTCGCTGCAGAATCAGAGAAGGTAAAAGTCAAAGTAGATTTTTTTTTTGTTTTTTTGAGTTAGGGTCTCACTCTAGCTCAGGCTGACCTGGAACTCACTATGTAGTCTCAGGGTGGCCTTGAACTCATGGTGATCCTCCTACCTCTGCCTTCTGAGAGCAAAGTAGATTCTTGAGGTTAAAAACAATGACAACAATTCACAAAGCCAAACATTTACTATTAAAAATAATAAAGTAATATTAATATTGATTTCAAAAATTGAGATCATGAAGGGAACAAAGTTAAGACTTTAAAATGTGTGCTTACAGAACATAGGAAGGTGACTAGATAATAAAGTGAAACATTTCTATGATCTGAAGCGAAACCAGGCTATGGTAAGTAGATAATAGGAGATGAAAATCCCATGCCAATAAATCTAATGGGACCAACAATGCATTCAGAGAAAAGAAGTAAACTCATCAGGAATAAATTAGTAACTGAAACTAAAGCAACTGGTGGGCTTCCACTGAACCAAAATGGAATCATGGGCATACATATAAATTAAAGGAAATGGAATCTTTAGGTACACATGTAAGTTAAAAGAAATGGGATCATCATCATACATGTAAATAAAAAGAAACAGATTAAATTTTGCTGAGTGTAAAGGGCAGCCTGCATGTGTCTATACAATTCATATAAGCCATTGGCTATTTTCATTAATGGAGAATAAGAAGGAAAAAATGCTTAAAGTAAAATATGAAAGGAAGTGGGATCTGAATGGACACACCGGGAGAAAGGAAGCTGCGATGTCCACCCGTGTGCTTTCTGCCTTCTGCTCAGTACAAGTTACAGCTTCTTTGCCTAGTCACTTTCATCATCATCTCAGTCTTCTCCTTCTCACATTCACACCTCGATATTCTCACTTATTTCCCAGAAGATGAGTGAATGCCCAAATACTAATTACTGTCAGAGTTTCTAAAGATAATCCCCTGGTGGGAAGTTAACTTCCCCTCCTTGTGATCAAAATATCTGGCAGAAAGCATATAAAGAAGGAAAGATTTATGTTGCTGATGGTTCAGGTCATCACCCGTCACAGCCTTTGTGGAAGGGAAGGCATGGCAGGACTGAGCAGTCACACAATAAGGATTACTGATCACAGGACCACAGAAAATTGATACAGATTAAATGGTCTTCTTCCCTGCTTTTCTTCCTCCTTGGTCACTAGCCCATAGGATGGCGAATCCCACATTCAGAGCAATCGACCAGCATCAGTTCGCATTCTCTTAATAATATCCTCATCATAGACACTCAGAAGTGTGCCTCACCTATCTCTCAGGAGACTCCAACTGTAGTCAAACATAAAATGAAAATTAGCCATCACACATAACAAATTCTGTTCATCTTCAATTCATTCATCAGAATGATTTCAGTGTCATCATCTGCGGTGGTTTGAATGTAACATGTCCCCCACGGGCTCAAGTGCTTGTGATTAAGCCTCATACTTTAGGCCCCCAACTAGCGGAACCTCTGGAAGGTAGAGCCATGCTTTAAGATGTTTCTCACTAGTCCAACTCTACTGGGGTGTTGAGAAGTAGCTCACTCAGACAAATTCCTTCCTCCTAATGTGCCAAGATGTGATGTCCAGGCTGCCTGCTCTGAATGCTTTCTGTGTCTTAATGAAATTTCCCCTCAAAACTGTAAACTGAAACATTCCCTTTCATCCCTGGTAGGGTGTTTTGTCTTAGCAATGAGGAGGTGACCACAACACCATCCTCTTGGCCATTTAATGAAAATATAGCATCTTAAGGTTAGTTGTAGGTAGCAAGTGGAAATACAACCACATTGCTCTGATCAGGATTTTTTCCTAACTTTTAATATTAATTAATTAATTAATTTATTTATTTATTTATTTTGGTCAGTGTTTTGATTCATCACAGAGCATTTCAGGCTGAGCACATAGGTTTTGTTATGATCCTTAGAACAAAGACCTACCAGATCTCCAATATAAGCTGTTCTCATGTCTCAGAATCCTCAGCTGCAGTCTATCAATCTAACCCTTTACCAAATACTGACAAGACCTTTTGATCTTTGTGTAATGTCAATAAAAGGTTATACCTTTGTAAAAGTTTTCACACATATCAGGATATATTGGGATGCCAAATGTCTCAATTCTTAATTATTTTATTTATTGACATAATAGTTATGTTCTGGAGTCTATGTCATCCTGGACAATATTTTTTTAGCTTCATGGATTCCTTTTTTTTTAAATTGTCCATAATGAGTTACATTATTTAGTGGGCAAACAATGAGTTGTTATCCCCAATTCTCCAATGCTCTCCCTCCCCCTTCCCCAACCAGCTGGATATCCTCCTCCATGGGTCGTCTGGATCAGTCCTTGTGACAGGGGACCATGGATAGCCTAGTATTCAGCCAGTTTCTCCTGGCCCTAATATGTTTGATATTTTTCACACAAGTAAGCCAGAAGCTACAACAGGAGACTGGTTGAGTTGGAGTTGCTGTGACTTGAGCAGTCTCAACCTTTAACATTAAAGAACGGGCTTAGTGACCATTGCTGCACGTGCAGATGAGTGTGTTTTTCCATGATTCCTAGTGCATTCTGAAAACTGCATGCATTCTTTCCCAAAATCAAAATTTTATTCCTGAAATTTGATCACAAAATTCTGACATCACTTGAGAAGTCACCGACTCTGGCAAACATTTTAAATTGGAAACATTTAGATATGATACATTGAATTTTCCTAGTATCTCTTTGCCTAGTCAATTGATTTTGCCCACAAAAACTCAACAATTTAAAAGAAATCATAAACTAAAATGGCAGAAATGTCCTCTTTTTGATTTTCTAAGTGGAACCCTGTGAAGGCGATCACTGATTGTCAACTTGCCTGGGTGGAGAGATAAATAGAAAATTGGTAAAGAATAGTCCTGTTCAGTTAAGGAGATGCTTCTGCACATGTGCTGCTGTGTGCTAAGGACATTTTTGCTTTTGCTGTTGTCTGTGGGCAAGACTCCAGACTCTTCGGCCTTTGTAAAGTATACTCACACCAATGACTCTCCAGGATCCTGCCCTCCTTCAGCCTCTGGCTGGTTCTCCATCAACTGGTCCCTCTTGGTTTAAGGCTTCTAGCTTCTTCGAGTGATTTATCTGGCGTTCCAGTCTTCAAGGGATGGCTTTGGTACTGGGTTCATACATTCACACACACCATACCTATTCTAGTACTATTTTTCTCAAGAATAACTCTCCTAATATTATGCTCATGTAATTAAGTCAGTGTAACACACAGAGAAAGACAAATAGAAAGGGAACTAATGAGAGAAAAATGATTTAGCTTGGAAAGGGAAGGGATAAGAGAAGATAATGTTGATAACAATATGTGCATTGTGAAAATATGATCAATATAAAATTATCAAAAATAAAATGCAATGTCAAGTCTGATTTGGACTCAGTTACCAATTTTTTTTAAAGTGTTGATACAATTGCCTTAACTGTCAAAAGATTTCATGATCACTAAATAATGTAACTCATTATGGACAATAAAAAAAAAGATTTCATGATCAATACGTTTTGGACAAGCTCAATTTTAGGTAAACTCAAACACTGTCTTATTTGCAAAAATTTCCTTGGCATTTCTTCTGTGTGGCCTTCTGTCTGATCACATGGCTGACAATTACTACTGGCTCCATCAGCCAGTAAAGGATCTCCCTTCTCTGTCCTTCAAATTTGTAATGGTTCGGAGGAGGAAATCTAACTGACCAGGGAAATGGAAGAGGGAAGTAGGGGAACTGGGACATCAACACATTATTCCCTTATTAAGTGTATCTAATTATCGATAATAAAAAATTTGTAATGGTTATGGTTGCTCTCCTTCTTTGGGTGGTTATTTTTTGATGGGAAGGACAATTTGCATCTCTTGAAGACAAAATAGGAAACATTCCTTCCTAATTGTTATGTTAATAAAAAAGGCAAAGGAAATCCAGAAACAGAGAGGAGGGAAGAAAAAAAAGGGAAGCGATTAAAGATGATTTATATTCCAAGTTTTATCAATTTGAAGCAGGTGTGTCTATAGGATTACAAGTTCAGTTTTGCATTTTGGAGCTTTCCTTTCAAGATATATTACTTGTAAGAGCAAATAAAATAAATGATTCTTGTCATTCTCACTAAAGCAAACCACTCCCAATTTTTAAGAACTCTTGGTAATTCTCTGTTGCAGATTACACAAGAAATAATCTGAAGGCACAGTGTAAATAAAATAAGCATGGATCTGCTCTTCCTCTCTCCTCTTTGCCAGCTAACAGCCATAAGGTGAGTGTCATTTTATTCTCTTACTATCATTAGATTAGTGGTGGATTTGGATCCAATGCTTCCCCAGATTGTTAATAGATGAAATGAGCTGTATGCAAGGTCCAGAGGAAATCCAATCATTCTATTGTTATAAAAAAAATCACACTGTCTTTTTGCAGTGAATCCAATGGGTTCCAATCATTGACTTAATTATTAGAGCTCAAGAAACAGCAAAAATAAAATAAAACCCTAGAACTCTGTTTTTATGATTATGGACTCTAGACATCCTGAAAGATGTGTCTTTTTCTACATATACATCACAATATTCTTCCTTTTCAAGGCTAGTTATTCATATGTATTTCTTTAGGACAGGAATATGTATGTATTCAGGATGTGATGGAGGTCTATTGAATTGAAGTTGACCAGAGATGAAATCCTTCCTTCATCGACCCCAGGGCCTAGGTGATGTGATAGTCCATGCAATATATTTCATTACCTTCATTTTCAATGTGTTTTATTTCCAATAAACAGACATAAAAAATCATGGCTTCAAGACACCTTCTTAAAGAATATCCTCAGCATGTATGCTCACGAAGAACTTTCACTGAAGGTACTTTTAAGAAGGGTCTGCAGGGCTCCTGGTGAGCTGATACACTTGCTCAGCAGGAAGTTCGCTCTGTGGATCCACATTGCTAACATGCAGCAGAGGTTCAGATGGCTTCAGAAATCAGATCTGAGAAGTGAATTTATGAATCCTCAAATGAAGACACCAACATTAATCATATGCCAGCGACTCACAGAAGAGCAAGACCCAGGTTACGACACCATCTCTTAAAGTCACTTTCAGGGATGCATTTTTGTCTGTGTGCAGGGGACGGCGTATCTCAGTTGCCTTATGTGTTAATTAAATTCAATAGGTCATGTCTTAAGAATTTCACCAGGCTTAAATGAGTCGTGATCAAAAGGATAATTGTTAGAAAACATTGGCAAAATACAGAGTGTTACAAATAAGTAATCAAGTAAAATGATGACACAGTAATAGTAGTGGTCAAAAGACGGAGAGGCCTAAATAAGCTGGTCAAGGGACAGAAGTAAAAACGAATGTGAGAAGATTTATGGGGCAATCCAATTCCACCGACAAGACTTGGGATGATGGCTCACATCCTGGCAGGAGACAAACCACCCCTGGCCTTCACACAGGGCCCAAATGAAACCTACGAGAAAGTGACGAGACAAACAGGAGATCAATCACCACAGCAAGATAACCCATGAAAGGTCAATGGAGACAGACACCAATGATACATAACACAACCCAGGGAAAATGTCCAGAGATACTAAAGATCTCAACAATAAAGCAGACTAAAAACTCACCCACTATGACTCAGGGAACTGAGCAGAAAAGGGGTCCGAAAGAATATAAGAGCCATGGTGGGGGAGAATATCCAGAGACATTGCCCCCTTCAGCAACAACACACAAATGGGAAAGAAAAAAAAAGAGAGAGAGAGTAAAAAACTGGCTACCTCTGGTGCAGTTCATAACCCCCTATCCTATGGACAGTTTCAAAAGGATAATTGTTAGAAAATATTGGCAAAGTACAGAGTGCTACAAAGATGTAAGCGAGGCAGTAGAAAGAATGTAAGAGCCATGGTGGGGGAGAATATCCAGAGACATCGCCCCCCCCCCCCAGCAACAATACACAAGGGGGAAGGAAAAAAAAAGAAGGAAGAACTGACTCCCTCTGGTGCAGTTCATGACCCTCATCCTATGGACAGATCAAGTATGCGCATCGAGGAAGGACCCCAGTGGGTAGGGGACAGAGAGGAGGGAAATGGAGACACATTCACAAGATTTGCTCGTACAACGTATATAATTATTCATTATAAAGATATTTAAATAAAATGAAATAAAATGACCAGCATGTATCAGAAGTTTCGAGGTCCCCTCCTTCCAGTGCAGGGTGAGAGAGGAATTGATTCCAGTGCCCATCCTGTGAGGTGGGTTCATGTGGGGTAAGGGGGTATTAGCTGGAGTCCATGTTCATAGAGAAATGTGTTAGCCTTTTATCTAGTGTGTGTACATCCATGTGTGTGTGCATATGTGTGAGTGTAGGTGCAGTGTGATCATGCCACAATGTGTCTGTGGAGCTCAGAGGACAGTCTTGGTTGCTAGACTTTCTACCTTGCTTGAGACAGGTGTACTATTTTTCACCATGGCGTTCACCAGGCTAGCTGGACTACAAGATTCTGAGTGTCCCATCTCAGGTCCTTTCTCATGAGGAGCGCTGGGATTATGAAACAAGTTGCTCCATTAAGCTTTTAAATGGAGGTCAGGATCCAGGTGCCCATCCTTACACTAATAGCTTTATCTCTTGAGCCTTCCTCTGTGTACCAGCCTGAAAAGTTAATTTCTTGACTTCCTGTGGTCTCCTCTGTTCCTCTGCCCACACACACACACACACA